>JASAMW010005121.1:0-17654 GCA_030247985.1 Epsilonema sp. ZAB3_2
ACCTCTCAAAAACATAAAAAATGCCCCATGCATAACCCCCCCCCCCCGATGGTGGTCCCCCCCCCCCCTATGCCCGTCCCTATGGGACCTCTCAATTTTGCGTCCCAGTCAGCTATGCACCGTAAAATACGGTATACCTATGATAGGTTAGTGCGGGGTAATTCGGGCTACCGCGACCTATAGGGTACTATTGGGTAAACCCAGCCTAGCTCCTTTGAACTTGCTGTATCAGCAAAGTGATGAACCAAATAGCTCATTGGAGAAGAGGAGAGTTCAAGGAATCGATTGATATTCTACATATTTATCTCAATCGGTCCATCGGTTGCTGAGATATGCAGCCCTGAAGTTAGGTGGCCGGTTCGATGGCCGGTTTTACCCCCATAGTACGAGTACCCTATTTCAAGTTAGGGAAAGGGAGAAAATTAGGTGATCTTGGTATCAAAATGAGCCGTATGCGATCTGCTGGTGGTTGTTAATTTGCTGGTATTCTCCCTCGCTCCGATCAAAGCTGAATACAGGCAGAGGTGGCCCGAATAGTAACCCCCTCCCAGCCATCCCGAATTATCCCGCACTATCATGCTACCCGTGTCACCCGGTAAATTTTTTATCCTGAGTCACGAGGTTTTGGCATAATTTTTGTTTGTACGTATGTACTGCAGCGTTATCGAGGCAGCTGGCAAGACATCTTACTGGCTCCATCGTGTGAAATTTGGGCGTCGACAACACCATCACTACAAAGTCTGATCTTTAATGATGACAGAAGGCGTCATGTCGTCTCAGCACTCGTGGTAAATAAATGAACACATTTGTACGCAGCATTTTATCTCCACCCGTGAAGATTAGGTTTCAGGATTGATTCGATTCCCTGGCTCATGTGGAAAAATTTTCCTTTCTCGATTATGCATGCATGCGTTAAGAAATTTACTATTTTGCGCAAAACCGGTTTGGGATTAAAATGGACTAAAAGTAATATTCGCCTTGATTAGTAGGGTACTGTGGGGTAAACCCGGACATATTAAATATTATCTCGGCAACCATACGACCGATTGAGACAAGTATTCTACCAATCGATTCCTTGAACTCTCCTCTTTCAAATGAGCTACCATGTTCATCATTTGCTGAAACGCAAGTCCAGAAAAGCTGAAGTCTCCGGATTTTTCCATGTCCGGGTTTACCCCACAGTTCCCTACGTGCCTATTTTCCTTGCAGATCGGTGAACGAGTGAGTTTTGTGGCGCTGAGCTACAAGCACAGGTGGGATCAGCAACGGTCCAGCTTGAAAGGCGGGGTGAAAGTGGGGACGTTCGGGATTCTGACGGAGCTGGACTACGAACGGAAGGTGTCGGGATCTGAACCTGGTGGGGTGCTCCTGCCGGCCTGCGCTATCCCGCCGCGCTGACGGCAAAATAAAAGTAGGTGTAGCCTACTTTTCATGTCTTTTCGCTAACAGAATTCGCTGTATGGGACTCAAGTCGTACTGCGTAAAATAATAGAGAATCACAAATGCGGATTTCTCTCCGTGCTTCGTGTACTCCCAATCTGCAGAAATACGTGCAAACTGCGTACGCAAGAGCCAGCGACTTGAGTTTTACAGCGAACTTTCTCTGCCAGTATTTCTGGTTTTTTTATGATAGCGCGGGAAATTTTGGGCCGGGGGTGGGGTAATTTGGGCCGCCTAACCCTAAATTTCCCGATGGAAAGGTAGAAACTTGGTGATATTTTGGTATGAAAATCATCCAATTCCACTCTGCTATCCAGTGGTTGCATGTACATTTTGCTGGGTTTCCCCTCATCGCTCCTCCTACGTGAATATAGGTAGTGGTGGCCCGAATTACCCCAAATCTGCCCCTTCTACAGGAGCAAAAGTAGTGGTGGCCCGAGTTACCCCGCACTACCACAGGATGCACAGCGGTCATCAGCTGATGCCTGCGTTTGCTTCTTTTCTGCAATAATGTTTGACGACTGAAACCTAAACTTTCCAGGTTCACCCGAGCTTCGCAGCAATACGAAGTGCACGTAGCGCTCTGCGATACCCGTGGACTGTCTGCCCCAGGCCTTCGGCTACGGTATTCTGGTGCCGTTGGTAGGCTTGCAGCTATTGAACTGGACCCTTCGACCAGTGGTTAAGTGGTGGTTGAGCTCGGCGGAAAGGGAAGCGGAAAAACAAGAAGACTGGACGAGGAGTTGATGGAAATGCGAAGAACGGAAGCCAGAGCTACGGTAAGTTAGTACGTAAGTGACGGCGCGGTGGTGGTTGGAGAAATGGATAAGCGGCGGGGCTTGGTGTCTGGTTGGGTTCGATTCCTGGGTGGGACAAGAGATGTGGAAGGAAAAGATATGGGCACAGCTGTTTTTGCTTGGGGGGGGGGGGAGTTCAGTGACGGCGCGGTGGTGGTTGAGTGGATAAGAGGCGGGGCTTGGGGGTCTGGTTGGGTTCGATTCCTGGGTGGGACAAGAGATGTGGAAGGAGAGAAGTAGGCGTAGCTGGTTTTGCTTGCGCGGGAGGGGTTCAGTGATGGCGCGGTGGTGGTTGAGTGGATAAGCGGCGGGGCTCGGGTGTCTGGTTGGGTTCGATTCCTGGGTGGGACATGAGATATGGAAGGGTTTTGCTTGGGGGGAAGGGGTCGTATTTTTCTTTGATGGTATGCTGTTACGTCGAGCCCCGTATGAACTATGGAAAAAAGGATAGCGGACTATGCATCAGAAATTCAAAATTTGCATAACCACACCGAGCGTACGCTGTACAAATTTACCTCCCAGTCAATGCGAGTATGCCATCAGTGTCGTATCATATCCATTATCCTTACGCTGTTTATTATATATTTATTGTTATTGTTGTTGTTCAGATTGATCTGATGCGTGCGTCGGCCGCTAGGAGTCGTGAGGCGGAGTTGGCCAAGCGCGGTTTAGTGATTACGGAAGCCTGGTTCGGCAAGATCCTACAGCCCGCCGCGGAGGCCGAGGCGGCTGCTGACAGGGGCAGGAGTATGGCCATTGGGTATGGATGGAGAGGGTTAACACTACTCTCAGGATAGGGTACTGCGGGGTAAACTCGGCCATGGGGTAAATCTGGCAACCTGAGCTCATTTGAACTTGCCGTATCAGCAAATGATGAGCCAAGCAGCACATTTGAAAGAGGAGGGTTCACGGAAAAGGTTGGACATAATATTTGTCTCAGTCAGTCCATTGGTTGCTGAGATATGCAGCCCTGAAGCTTCGATGGCCGCATGGATTTTCCCATGGCCGGGTTTACCCCGTAGTACCCTATAGCCAACGTTGAGCAAAGCGGTCAAGGACGTCATTGAAAAGAAAAAAATCGCTTTGTTCTTCGTTGGCTAGATCCTAAGCTATGGCGAGTTTGAACTTCGAGCTTCGTTTTGCATTTTGAGCATGCTCACTCGCTGCCACGCATGTGTTTACACGTGGTGAGTTTCAAACTCCCGGTGTTGTTCAGGTACTTGTATTTTGCGCTTTTTAGGACTTACGGCAAGGTGATCGATGTAACCGTCCCTCTTCAAACCATGGTGAAAGATTCTAGACTGTTGCTTTATGAGGAACAAGATAAGGTTGGCTACTCATACAGTACTTTATCATGTTCATTAATGGGCGGTATGTATTTGCAGCTTGCTGTAGTAACTGACGTTAGTTCCTGCTGGTTGCTACGTTTGCCATACATACTTACGTACATGCGTCATATTGTCGTGTATTACATTACGTAGGTAGGCCTATGTATTACGTAGGTATGTATTGCGTAGCTACCTACCTACCTTATTACAGACGTTGTTGGTGTCTTAACCTCCTACTGTTGTTCTACGAATGATTGAGTTTCTTTTTTTACAGGTGCACCTACCGGGATTTTTTGATCCGTGCCCCGGTGAGGAAAAACTGCTCAAAGTATCATATCTATTTCGAGGCCAGGAGCATTGCGTCACAGTGAGGCATAATCAAGGACTATTTCTGCCCAAGCAATGTAAGCAAGCAGTACATTCGTAGTTATGGACCAGTTGCGTTGTCGCGATGGGGTTAGTCGGTAGCGACCCCGCGTATGCATGGGACATTATTTTTTATGTTTTTGATAGGTGCGCAGAGGGGGCATAATAGAGGGTAAAACAGGGTTGTTCTAATACAACACACCCCAAGCAGGCTTATTCACCATATGCAATAACGATAACCATATGCAATAATCAAGGTTAGTTCAGCGGGGTCGCCTCGCGACCAAGCACGGCTCTTATTGCATATGGTGAATAGACAGCTTGGTGTGGGAGTGGCGGGTAGCTTATGACCAGCTTATTTAGGTAGGTTCAGGTACCCTATAGTACATATCCCTTCCGGCTTGAATTTGTCCATATAGGGGAATAGCGTTTTTGTCCTCAAAAAAACTTGCAAAAAATTCGACATGTTACTCTCGAAAAGTCGTCAAATTTCATTAGCAAAAGTCCAATTCGCGAAGTTCTGTAGGGATTTTTTTGGCGGAAAAAAGTCGTCAAAATCGGAATGGCTAAGTACTGAGCGATATGCATTATGTCGTCTCGTCATCATGGTAGAAAATTGATCTAGTAAAGGTCCGCACCAGTTTAGTCCTCGTTTGACTGTCATCATTTTACACTGAAATCATTTTTTGTTGTGCGCGTTTCTGTTGTGCGCGAGGATGTAGCCAGTGGTCCACTAAAGGTTCTGTTGTTCAAGTGTGATGGCAATCGCGTGATTGGAGAGCTGACTAGCCACCTGGTCATGAGGGTCTTGTCATGCCAGTACCATGAACTCTGGTTGAAAGGTGCCTTTCCCTTAACCCCTCCTCTAATTCGATGGTTGCTATGACCAAAGTGCGACCCCACCTACAAACAAAACGTCCAAACACCATGTTGGCATTTCAGTGTTGGCATTGCAACAAAAAGCTACCGCAACGAAATTGCATTTCAGTCACCCTAAGCTTCATTTTGGTCACGTTGGCCATCGAAATTGAGTAGGGGTTAAAATATTTAAATACAGGTAACTTGGTTATTTTTATTCAGGAAACTCTGTGGGGTTGTTTCTACTCAAAAGTCACTTTGAGATGCAATGTTGAAGTTGCCAATGGTCAAGTTTGATGTTCAGCTTTGCCAATGTCGTCACTTTACTCATCAAGTAAATAATTTGTTGGGTCTGTAGGTAGGGTCTGTATTTAGACTGATTTAGACTTATGAATGCTGTATTTAGAGTTTCATTTCAGTACCAGTACGTTTGTATTTCGTTTTAGTTTCATGTCTACAATGACGACGTTTATTCATAAAACCTGTGTGTTCCTTGTTCAACAGAAACCTCAGCATACAATTATGAAGACATATTTTCACCGATGACGACATGAATTTACATTGATGAAGACAAACATTTACACATGAAGACATGTACATCCTTCATAATAACACGTCATGACGATTCTTTTTACTCAAGGACAAATTTTCAAAAATCGTCACAAAAACAGGCTCCATACAAAAGTTGAGGACACAACATCGAAAAGCCGTCACAGAACAGAAATCCTCATCATAATTTGTGTTGACCTGCCAAAAATGTCAAAATTTAGATGACGACTTTGAATTTTTTGGTGAGGACACGAAATTTATCGATGAGGACGTTGAATTTTTGAGGACCGAAATGCACGTCCACAAGGATTCTCCATACAAATATGACGACTTTACATGTGGACAAAAGCGCCAAAAATGATGCAACTCAGGGGATTAAAATTTGACGACTTTTCCAAAACTCATTGAGGGCAAATGACTCACAACTATAGGACTTTTGAAAATAATTTGACGACATATTTTCTTCACAACTCTTATTTTAAAAAGAAAAAAAAAAAAAAAAATAAAAGAAAAAAAAAAAAAATGTAAGAAGAAAAAAGAATAAATAAATAAAAAAAAAAAAAAAAAATATATATAAAAATTAAATATATATAAAAAAAAAAAAAAAAAAAAAAAAAAAAAAATAAAAAAAAAAAAATATAAAAAAAATAAATAAAAATAAAAATAAAAAAAAAAAAAAATAAAATATAAAAAAAAAAAAAATTATAAAAATAAAATAATATTAAAAAAAATAAAAAAAAAAAAAAAAAAAAAAAAAAAAAAAAAAAAAAAAAAAAAAAAAAATAAAAAAAAATAAAAAAAAAATTTTTATTTTTTGAGGACAATTTCAATTCAAGCCGCAAGGGATATGGGGCCATGCACAGGGCAATTTTTAGGGGCTATGCATAGCACAGGTAAATAGTAGGTAAATACGGTATTTAGTGAAAGTTTGGATCAGTGCCTGCGGGGTCGTCGACGTCATTTGTTGCCAATACTGAATGATTCGTGTATAACCCCATGGGGTTGTAAAAAATATGGCCAGGGGGTTATATACGAGAGGGGGTTATAACGAAGGAGGTTATACAGAGTGCATTTATCAAAAGTGGGGTTTAGACCAATTATTTCCGCTCGGAATTAGGTTGTTACTCTTCATGACATGGCAGATGTTAAAATAAAACAATACATTTTAGCTAGAAAACGCTAAAAACACTTCCATGCACAACCTTATCCATTCATGCCGACCTTACACTTTTATCGTCATTTTCGAAAATGCCTGACCACATTGTCATCAAAGCAAACTATAGCGTACTAGGCCTAGAAAAATCGACGTAAAATTTTCAATAGAATTTTTAAATTTCCCATCCAAATTCCCCTTTACCATTCTCCTTGTATTCACGTTCGGCACCAGAACAAACTATTTCCACTCTTCATACAGTACAAAACTGTACGTACGTGCAGTACAATTAATGTGTACTCGTCTCTACAGCTGGTTTTTACTCCCTACATTCTCGTGTACTCAAGTATAATACAGGTGTGTACTAGTGAGTGATCAAAGTGTAGGACAATATAATCCCTAAAACCACCAGTTACCATCGACAATTTCTAACCGATAAACAAACATCACTACACAAATTCACAAAACAGACATTACTTACTAAACACACAATCAACAGGATATAGGGTGCTTATTTCAGATAGTAATACGTTACGTACGTATTAAACGAAACATAATACAAGCTAGTACGTAATAAATACAATTATACAACAAAAGCATAAAATTCATGAAAATTCAACAACCGAACATCAACAACACAGATTATATCTAATTATACAATCAGAACTATCCGCTCACACTTTCTGCTTCCTTTAAACCCACCAAAAGCTCATCATTTTTTAATCTGATGCGCTAAAAAGGAACAAAAATTACTAATTGACTAAAATTTCACTGTACCCTTCAATAAAATATCATGTCCGCTATGACCAGTTCGTTGTCCAAAGGGTTGGTGGATAATGATGATCTAAGCTAAATTAGAAGCGACGGGGATGTCAACGAACGGTGTTCCTTTCAGTCATCTGGAAGCGGAAAAAGAGCGAGTGGAAAGAAGAATACTTAAACTCTTATAACCCCCCTACCCCCTCTCAATAAACCCCCACGGCGTAATTCATTCATCCCCTGGTTATACAGAACATCAAAAATCGGTAGAAATTGAAGGTTTCTAGCATGGAGAGGTGTTTTTTAGCGTTTTCTAGCTAAAACAGAAGCTAATTTTGTACAATTTTGAAGCATCCCATATAAGAGTACAAACAAGCCTAAATACAGCGGAAAAAATAATTGCTCTAAACCCCACTTTTGATAAAGCACTCGTTATAACCTCCTTCAAACCCCCTCTCATATAACCCCCCAAATTGGCATATTTTTTGACAACCCCATGGGTTATACACGAAATTACAGTATGCAAAAATGACGTCGACGACCCCCAGGCATGATCAAACTTTCACTAATACCTATTTACCTACTATTTACCTTGCTATGCATAGCCCCTAAAAATGCCCTGCAGCCCCATATCCCTCGGCTTGAATTGAAATTTCCTCAAAAATAAAAAAATTATATTTCAAAATCCTATAGTTGTGAGTCATTTGCCCTCAAGAGTTTTGAAATCGTCAAATTTTAATCCCCTAGTTGCATCATTTTTCGCTTTTTCCACATGTAAACTATATTTTATGGAGATCCTTGTGGACGTATTTGTCCTCAAATCAACTCTCATCGATAATTTTGTCCTCACCAAAAAATTCAAATCTCATCTATTTTACATTTTGGCAGGTCAAACAAATTATGATGAGGATTTCTGTTCTGTGACGGCTTTTCGATGTTGTGTCCTCAACTTTTGTATGGAGCCTGTTTTTGTGACGATTTTTGAAAATTTGTCCTTGAGTAAAAAGAATCGTCATGACGTGTTATTATGAAGGATGTACATGTCTTCATGTGTAAATGTTTGTCTTCATCAATGTAAATTCATGTCGTCATCGGTGAAAATATGTCTTCATAATTGTATGCTGAGGTTTCTGTTGAACAAGGAACACACAGGTTTTATGAATAAACGTCGTCATTGTAGACATGAAACTAAAACGAAATACAAACGTACTGGTACTGAAATGAAACTCTAAATACAGCATTCATAAGTCTAAATCAGTCTAAATACAGACCCTACCTACAGACCCAACAAATTATTTACTTGATGAGTAAAGTGACGACATTGGCAAAGCTGAACATCAAACTTGACCATTGGCAACTTCAACATTGCATCTCAAAGTGACTTTTGAGTAGAAACAACCCCACAGAGTTTCCTGAATAAAAATAACCAAGTTACCTGTATTTAAATATTTTAACCCCTCTCAATTTCGATGGCCAACGTGACCAAAATGAAGCTTAGGGTGACTGAAATGCAATTTCGTTGCGGTAGCTTTTTGTTGCAATGCCAACACTGAAATGCCAACATGGTGTTTGGACGTTTTGTTTTAGGTGGGGTCGCACTTTGGTCATAGCAACCATCGAATTAGAGGAGGGGTTAAGGGAAAGGCACCTTTAACCAGATCATGGTCTAACAACCCTCCAGCTGTCACTCTCCAATCACGGATTGCATCACTTGAACAACAGAACCTTTAGTGGACCACTGGCTACATCCTCCGACACAGAAACGCGCACAACAAAAAATGATTTCAGTGTAAAATGATGACAGTCAAACGAGGACTAAACTGGTGCGGACCTTTCTGATCAATTTTCTACCATGATGACGAGACGACATAATGCATATCGCTCAGTACTTAGCCATTCCGATTTTGACGACTTTTTTCCGCCAAAAAAATCCCTACAGAACTTCGCGAATTGGACTTTTGCTAATGAAATTTGACGACTTTTCGAGAGTAACATGTCGAATTTTTTGCAAGTTTTTTTGAGGACAAAAACGCTATTCCCCTATATGGACAAATTCAAGCCGGAAGGGATATGTACTATAGGGTACCTGAACCTACCTAAATAAGCTGGTCATAAGCTACCCGCCACTCCCACACCAAGCTGTCTATTCACCATATGCAATAAGAGCCGTGCTTGGTCGCGAGGCGACCCCGCTGAACTAACCTTGATTATTGCATATGGTTATCGTTATTGCATATGGTGAATAAGCCTGCTTGGGGTGTGTTGTATTAGAACAACCCTGTTTTACCCTCTATTATGCCCCCTCTGCGCACCTATCAAAAACATAAAAAATAATGTCCCATGCATACGCGGGGTCGCTACCGACTAACCCCATCGCGACAACGCAACTGGTCCATAACTACGAATGTACTGCTTGCTTACATTGCTTGGGCAGAAATAGTCCTTGATTATGCCTCACTGTGACGCAATGCTCCTGGCCTCGAAATAGATATGATACTTTGAGCAGTTTTTCCTCACCGGGGCACGGATCAAAAAATCCCGGTAGGTGCACCTGTAAAAAAAGAAACTCAATCATTCGTAGAACAACAGTAGGAGGTTAAGACACCAACAACGTCTGTAATAAGGTAGGTAGGTAGCTACGCAATACATACCTACGTAATACATAGGCCTACCTACGTAATGTAATACACGACAATATGACGCATGTACGTAAGTATGTATGGCAAACGTAGCAACCAGCAGGAACTAACGTCAGTTACTACAGCAAGCTGCAAATACATACCGCCCATTAATGAACATGATAAAGTACTGTATGAGTAGCCAACCTTATCTTGTTCCTCATAAAGCAACAGTCTAGAATCTTTCACCATGGTTTGAAGAGGGACGGTTACATCGATCACCTTGCCGTAAGTCCTAAAAAGCGCAAAATACAAGTACCTGAACAACACCGGGAGTTTGAAACTCACCACGTGTAAACACATGCGTGGCAGCGAGTGAGCATGCTCAAAATGCAAAACGAAGCTCGAAGTTCAAACTCGCCATAGCTTAGGATCTAGCCAACGAAGAACAAAGCGATTTTTTTCTTTTCAATGACGTCCTTGACCGCTTTGCTCAACGTTGGCTATAGGGTACTACGGGGTAAACCCGGCCATGGGAAAATCCATGCGGCCATCGAAGCTTCAGGGCTGCATATCTCAGCAACCAATGGACTGACTGAGACAAATATTATGTCCAACCTTTTCCGTGAACCCTCCTCTTTCAAATGTGCTGCTTGGCTCATCATTTGCTGATACGGCAAGTTCAAATGAGCTCAGGTTGCCAGATTTACCCCATGGCCGAGTTTACCCCGCAGTACCCTATCCTGAGAGTAGTGTTAACCCTCTCCATCCATACCCAATGGCCATACTCCTGCCCCTGTCAGCAGCCGCCTCGGCCTCCGCGGCGGGCTGTAGGATCTTGCCGAACCAGGCTTCCGTAATCACTAAACCGCGCTTGGCCAACTCCGCCTCACGACTCCTAGCGGCCGACGCACGCATCAGATCAATCTGAACAACAACAATAACAATAAATATATAATAAACAGCGTAAGGATAATGGATATGATACGACACTGATGGCATACTCGCATTGACTGGGAGGTAAATTTGTACAGCGTACGCTCGGTGTGGTTATGCAAATTTTGAATTTCTGATGCATAGTCCGCTATCCTTTTTTCCATAGTTCATACGGGGCTCGACGTAACAGCATACCATCAAAGAAAAATACGACCCCTTCCCCCCAAGCAAAACCCTTCCATATCTCATGTCCCACCCAGGAATCGAACCCAACCAGACACCCGAGCCCCGCCGCTTATCCACTCAACCACCACCGCGCCATCACTGAACCCCTCCCGCGCAAGCAAAACCAGCTACGCCTACTTCTCTCCTTCCACATCTCTTGTCCCACCCAGGAATCGAACCCAACCAGACCCCCAAGCCCCGCCGCGTATCCACACAACCCCCACCGCGCCGTCAATGACCTCCCCCCCCCCCCAAGCAAAAACAGCTGTGCCTATATTTTTTCCTTCCACATCTCTTGTCCCACCCAGGAATCGAACCCAACCAGACACCAAGCCCCGCCGCTTATCCACTCAACCACCACCGCGCCGTCACTTACGTACGTACTAACCGTAGCTCTGGCTTCCGTTCTTCGCATTTCCATCAACTCCTCGTCCAGTCTCTGTTTTTCCGCTTCCCTTTCCGCCGAGCTCAACCACCACTTAACCACTGGTCGAAGGGTCCAGTTCAATAGCTGCAAGCCTACCAACGGCACCAGAATACCGTAGCCGAAGGCCTGGGGCAGACAGTCCACGGTATCGCAGAGCGCTACGTGCACTTCGTATTGCTGCGAAGCTCGGGTGAACCTGGAAAGTTTAGGTTTCAGTCGTCAAACATTATTGCAGAAAAGAAGCAAACGCAGGCATCAGCTGATGACCGCTGTGCATACTGTGGTAGTGCGGGGTAATTCGGGCCACCACTACTTTTGCTCCTGTAGAAGGGGCAATTTGGGGTAATTCGGGCCACCACTACCTATATTCACGTAGGAGGAGCGATAGGGAAACCCAGCAAAATGTACATGCAACCACTGGATAGCAGAGTGGAATTGGATGATTTTCATACCAAAATATCACCAAGTTTCTACCTTTCCATCGGGAAATTTAGGTTAGGCGGCCCAAATTACCCCACCCCCGGCCCAAATTTCCCGCGCTATCATAAAAAAACCAGAAATACTGGCAGAGAAAGTTCGCTGTAAAACTCAAGTCGCTGGCTCTTGCGTACGCAGTTTGCACGTATTTCTGCAGATTGGGAGTACACGAAGCACGGAGAGAAATCCGCATTTGTGATTCTCTATTATTTTACGCAACACGACTTGAGTCCCATACAGCGAATTCTGTTAGCGAAAAGACTAAAAGTAGGCTACACCTACTTTAATTTTGCCGTCAGCGCGGCGGGATAGCGCAGGCGGCAGGAGCACCCCACCAGGTTCAATTCCGACACCTTCCGTTCGTAGTCCAGCTCCGTCAGAATCCCGAACGTCCCCACTTTCACCCCGCCTTTCAAGCTGGACCGTTGCTGATCCCACCTGTGCTTGTAGCTCAGCGCCACAAAACTCACTCGTTCACCGATCTGCAAGGAAAATAGGCACGTAGGGTATTGTGGGGTAAACCCGGACATGGAAAAATCCGGAGACCTCAGCTTTTCTGGACTTGCTGTTTCAGCAAATGATGAACATGGTAGCTCATTTGAAAGAGGAGAGTTCAAGGAATCGATTGGTAGAATACTTGTCTCAATCGGTCGTATGGTTGCCGAGATAATATTTAATATGTCCGGGTTTACCCCACAGTACCCTACTAATCAAGGCGAATATTACTTTTAGTCCATTTTAATCCCAAACCGGTTTTGCGCAAAATAGTAAATTTCTTAACGCATGCATGCATAATCGAGAAGGAAAATTTTCCACATGAGCCAGGGAATCGAATCAATCCTGAAACCTAATCTTCACGGGTTGAGATAAAATGCTGCGTACAAATGTGTTCATTTATTTACCACGAGTGCTGAGACGACATGACGCCTTCTGTCATCATTAAAGATCAGACTTGTAGTGATGGTGTTGTCGACGCCCAATTTGCACACGATGGAGCCAGTAAGATGTCTTGCCAGCTGCCTCGATAACGCTGCAGTACATACGTACAAACAAAAATTATGCCAAAACCTGGTGACTTAGGATAAAAAATTTACCGGGTGACACGGGTAGCATGATAGTGCGGGATAATTCGGGATGGCTGGGAGGGGGTTACTATTCGGGCCACCTCTGCCTGTATTCAGCTTTGATCGGAGCGAGGGAGAATACCAGCAAATTAACAACCACCAGCAGATCGCATACGGCTCATTTTGATACCAAGATCACCTAATTTTCTCCCTTTCCTAACTTGAAATAGGGTACTCGTACTATGGGGTAAAACCGGCCATAGAACCGGCCACCTAACTTCAGGGCTGCATATCTCAGCAACCGATGGACCGATTGAGATAAATATGTAGAATATCAATCGATTCCTTGAACTCTCCTCTTTCCAATGAGCTATTTGGTTCATCACTTGCTGATACAGCAAGTTCAAAGGAGCTAGGCTGGGTTTACCCAATAGTACCCTATAGGTTGTGGTAGCCCGAATTACCCCGCACTAACCTATCATAGGTATACCGTATTTACCGGTGCATAGCCCCATGGGGGTATGCAAAAATTGAGAGGTCCCATATGGGGGTATGCATAGGGGGGGGGGGGGGGTCATGATGGGGGGGGGGGGGGCTATGCATAGGGCATTTTTTATGTTTTTTGAGAGGTGCGCAGAGGCAAATTTTTTAGGTCAAAAGCACGTGTTTTAGGGCATAATTGAGGTCAAAACACGGTTATTCTAGTACAATACACCCCAAGCAGGCCTATAGGCATCTTAGCTTGGTGTGGGAGTGGCTATGGGTACTATATGACCAGCTTACATAGGTAGGTTCAGGTACTGTACAGTACATATGGGGGTATGCATAGGGGGGGGGGGTTATGCATTTGGCCTTTTTATGTTTTTCCAATATGGGGGTATGCATTGGGGGGGGGGGGGTGATGCATTGTGGGGGGGGGGGGGTTATCTACCGGTAAATACGGTATCTTACTAAGCACTAGGCCGGGTCGGGTATTCCAGGCACCATCCACCTCTGCGATGACTTGGATAGACCCGAACATTCGCTTGGAGAAAGTACGCACCATTTGCACACTGCAGGACGAAGAATCCAATCCGGCAGAAGTGGATGCCTGAAAAAATATACGAAGAACGCAAAACACGTGAACAAAACATGGACAGTGGGGCGCTTCATACGTGAAGCAATTGACGTTCGTTCGTTTGGGTTCAAAACGAGGTGACTCCGAACTAGGTCCGAATTCGCTCGGAGCTCGTGTGTAGCGCCCCAGTGAATAGAATAATTACCCCGCACAACCCTAGTCTGTACATATAGGGTATTACGGGGTGAACCCGGCCATGGGAAAATCCGGCCACCTAACTTTCAGGGCTGCACATCCAGCAACCAGGCCGAGAGACAAAAACACACCGCATTCTCCCTTCAAAGAGCTCCAAGCGAGCGAAACAGCCAGCACAGAGCCAGCGCCCCCACGCCGACAGCCCCGGAGGAACGCCAGAAAAACAAACCAGCAAACAACGACCGAGACAACAATCGACCCTACTGGGAAAGGCGGACACGCGAACGCACCGACATCTGGCCCTAGGCAGGAGAATACGAACCTGCGAATCAATGGAGACCACAAGAATAGAGAAAGCTAACAGCGCACGACGACCGGAATCACCGCCCAAAAGCGAGACCCGCCGCGCCAGACGCCCGCAGAAGCGCCCAACCCGCCCAAAACCCCAACTCTACTCATGCGACCCGCCGAGCAGCAGCCCTCAATCTCCACCTCAACATCAACCTCCTCCGCCCCAAGACAACCCCTCCTCCCAATCTCTCTCCTCCCGCCCCTCTTCTCCAACTCACTCACGCAAACTCAAAACCTCACAAGCACACACAGCGCACGCCCCATAAAGGCACTAAAGCCACCCCAAGGCACGCGCAGACGACCCACACCTCCCCAACTCCGAAAAAGCCCAATCCCCCACACCTCCCCAACTCCGAAAAACCCGCCCCCACATCCCTCCCAACTCCTAAAAACCCGCCCCCACATCCTCCCCAACTCCTCTAAAAACCCGCCCCCACTCCCCTCCCCAACCCCCCACCCACCCCCCAACAACCACCCTCCCCCCTCCAAACATACCCAAGCAAACTATTACCAGAGATACCACACTCTATTCTACTCATATTACGATCTACGATAAATATATTACTCTATACGACCACATAAAATACCTATCCAGCTAAATATACGACCTCTCTGCACTAGCGAAAAGCACGAAAACAGGAAAACGAAAGATCAAAAGCACGAAGAACTCAAAAATACACTATCTATACGATCAAAATTAACTTAGATACCGACAACGACTACATACAAACAACGCCAACAGAAACGAGAAAACAAACAAATCATACACGCAACAATACAAGAGACAACCACAACAGCAGAGCACCAATACACACCACAACAATCAAACACTACTATACATACCATAACCCCCCGAATCCCCCACCACACCCACACAACTCACCAAATTAATATTACATAACTATAAACACAGCAGTACAACTTAGATCTCCTACTACTACCAACAATATACTTACCACAATATAGAGACTATTAAAATTAAAACAATTCCAAAATTCCCATATCCACCCGCCCATCCCTCCCCTCTCCATCCCCCCCCCAAACACCACCCCCCCACCTCCACCACCCATCATCCACGCCCATCAAACACACTATCCACACCAACCACAGACTCCCCAACCTATCCCTTCTTCCCTCCATCTACCATCCACCACCAACCAGCCCCCCCCCAACACTCCACAAACCCCACAACACCCACTCCACACAACCATAACAAGAAGAAAGAGACAGACAACTCAAATACACACACCCAACTCACCAACAGCCACAGCAAAGAGCACTCCTCACCACGAGAACCACCCACCAACAACTCACCCACCAACCAACAAGAAAGACAAACCACACCCACAAGAAACAAAAAGCACAAAGAGCACAAAGCCAACAAGACAAACACAAAAAAAAAAACCAAAAAAAAAAAACACACAATATACAAAAAAGAATAATAAAGCAGAAACCAAAGAATCAAACCAGACAATAGACAAAAAAAATAAAATTCAACAGAACACACAATCCCCAACACAAAACACACACCCCAACCAACAAAAAAACCACCACAAAAAAACAAACACACAAAAAACCAAACAAGCACACTCACTCACCCCCCACCCAAAGACAAAACAAGAAAAAAGAGAGAAAAAATAATCAAAAAAAAAGAAAAAAAGACAACCCACCAAAAACAACCACAACCAAAACAACAACCCACAACAACAAACACACCACAACAAAACACAAAAAAACACAACAAACAACACACAACAAACACACCAACAACACCAACCAACACACCACACAACAACCAAAAACCCCACAAAAAACAAAAACACACAAAAAACAAACACCACAGCCCAACCACACAACATCTGCAAAGGGCGTCTGGCGACGGACGGAGTCTCCGCTTTTGGGCCGGTGCAATATCAAACGGAACATCGTAAACGTGCAAGCTAAGTCAATAAAAGCCTTTACTCTATATCTTGTGGTCTCCATTGCATTCACAGCAGAAGTTCGTATTCATCCACTGACACTCAGGCCAACAGATAAGTACGGTGCACGTATCAGCAGTAGTCAACAGCAACTTTACCACAGACAGTTAAGGGAATCGATTGATTAGAATCAATCGGTCCGTTGTTTGCTGAGATATATGCATTTTTCAATGGCCGGGTTTACCCCGTGTATCCTACACGAGGGTACTGTCGGCGTGAGGTAAACCCGGACACCCAGCCACCTGAAGCTCATGTGAACTGGCTGTTTCAGCAAATCAGCAAATGATGAACCAAAGAGCTCATTTGAAAGAGGAGAATGCAAGGAATCGATTGTTGTAATATTTTGTCTCAATCGGACCACTGGTTGCTGAGATGTGCAGCCCTGAAAGTTAGGTGGCCGGATTTTCCCATGGCCGGGTTCACCCCGTAATACCCTATATGTACAGACTAGGGTTGTGCGGGGTAATTATTCTATTCACTGGGGCGCTACACACGAGCTCCGAGCGAATTCGGACCTAGTTCGGAGTCACCTCGTTTTGAACCCAAACGAACGAACGTCAATTGCTTCACGTATGAAGCGCCCCACTGTCCATGTTTTGTTCACGTGTTTTGCGTTCTTCGTATATTTTTTCAGGCATCCACTTCTGCCGGATTGGATTCTTCGTCCTGCAGTGTGCAAATGGTGCGTACTTTCTCCAAGCGAATGTTCGGGTCTATCCAAGTCATCGCAGAGGTGGATGGTGCCTGGAATACCCGACCCGGCCTAGTGCTTAGTAAGATACCGTATTTACCGGTAGATAACCCCCCCCCCCCCAATGCATAACCCCCCCCCAATGCATACCCCCATATTGGCAAAACATAAAAAATGCCCAATGAATAACCCCCCCCCCCCTATGCATACCCCCATATGTACTGTACAGTACCTGAACCTACCTATGTAAGCTGGTCATATAGTACCCATAGCCACTCCCACACCAAGCTAAGATGCCTATAGGCCTGCTTGGGGTGTATTGTACTAGAATAACCGTGTTTTGACCTCAATTATGCCCGAAAACACGTGCTTTTGACCTAAAAA
>JASAMW010005122.1:0-17781 GCA_030247985.1 Epsilonema sp. ZAB3_2
CTTATAAATAGGCTTAGGCTTAGGCTTAGCTCTTTGTACATACGTACGTACGTACGTACGTGCAAAATACTATATACAGTAGGTATGGAAGCGACAAAAGAAAGGCGCTGCTGTCCGACAAGCAGTCCAACTGAACAGAGGTAGGTATGGCTGGAACACACTGAATGAATGAACATACCTCCAATGGATACAGATGAGGTTGTTGGCTTAGGCTTAGAAATAGGCTTAGGCTTAGGCTTAGGCTTAGCTCTTTGTACATACGCACGTTCGTACGTGCAAAATATACAGTACGTAGAAGCGACAAAAGAAAGGCGCTGCTGTCCGACAAGCAGTCCAACTGAACAGAGGTAGGTATGGCTGGAACACATTGAATGAATGAACATGCCTCCAATGGATACAGATGAGGTTGTTGGTTAGGTTTAGAAAGAGGCGTAGGCTTAGGAGGCTTAGGCTTAGGCTTAGGCTTAGGCTTAGCTCTTTGTACATACGTATGTACGTACGTGCAAAATATACAGTACGTATAGAAGCGACAAAAGAAAGGCGCTGCTGTTCGACAAGCAGTCCAACTGAACAGAGGTAGGTATGGCTGGAACACATTGAATGAATGAACATACCTCCAATGGATGCAGATGAGGTTGTTGGCTTAGGCTTATAAATAGGCTTAGGCTTAGCCCTTATACATACGTACGCACGTACGTGGAAAATATACAGTAGGTATAGAAGCGACAAAAGAAAGGCGCTGCTGTCCGACAAGCAGTCCAACTGAACAGAGGTAGGTATGGCTGGAACACATTGAATGAATGAACATGCCTCCAATGGATACAGATGAGGTTGTTGGTTAGGTTTAGAAAGAGGCTTAGGCTTAGGAGGCTTAGGCTTAGGCTTAGGCTTAGGCTTAGCTCTTTGTACATACGTACGTACGTACGTGCAAAATATACAGTACGTATAGAAGCGACAAAAGAAAGGCGCTGCTGTCCGACAAGCAGTCCAACTGAACAGAGGTAGGTATGGCTGGAACACATTGAATGAATGAACATACCTCCAATGGATGCAGATGAGGTTGTTGGCTTAGGCTTATAAATAGGCTTAGGCTTAGCCCTTATACATACGTACGCACGTACGTGGAAAATATACAGTAGGTATAGAAGCGACAAAAGAAAGGCGCTGCTGTCCGACAAGCAGTCCAACTGAACAGAGGTAGGTATGGCTGGAACACATTGAATGAATGAACATGCCTCCAATGGATACAGATGAGGTTGTTGGTTAGGTTTAGAAAGAGGCTTAGGCTTAGGCTTAGGCTTAGGCTTAGTCTTAGGCTTAGGCTTAGGCTTAGCTCTTTGTACATACGTACGTACGTACGTGCAACATATACAGTACGTATAGTAGCGACAAAAGAAAGGCGCTGGTGTCCGACAAGCAGTCCATCTGAACAGAGGTAGGTATGGCTGGAACACATTGAATGAATGAACATACCTCCAATGGATGCAGATGAGGTTGTTGGCTTAGGCTTATAAATAGGCTTAGGCTTCGGCTTAGGCTTAGGCTAAGGCTTAGCTCTTTGTACATACGTACGTACGTACGTGCAAAATATACAGTAGGTATAGAAGCGACAAAAGAAAGGCACAGCTGTCCGACAAGCAGTCCAACTGAAAAGAGAGGTACGTACCTAAGTATGGCTGGAACACATTGAATGAATGAACATACCTCCAATGGATACAGATGAGGTTGTTGGCTTAGGCTTATAAATAGGCTTAGGCTTAGGAGGCTTAGGCTTAGGCTTAGGCATAGGCTTAGCTCTTTGTACATACGTACTTATGTACGTGCAAAATATACAGTACGTAGAAGCGACAAAAGAAAGGCGCTGCTGTCCGACAAGCAGTCCAACTGAACAGAGGTAGGTATGGCTGCAACACATTGAATGAATGAACATACCTCCAATGGATGCAGATGAGGTTGTTGGCTTAGGCTTAGAAATAGGCTTAGGGTTAGGCTTAGGCTTAGCTCTTTGTACATACGTACGTACGTACGTGCAAAATATACAGTAGGTATAGAAGCGACAAAAGAAAGGCGCTGCTGTCCGACATGCAGTCCAACTGAACAGAGGTAGGTATGGCTGGAACACATTGAAGGAATGAACACACCTCCAATGGATGCAGGTGAGGTTGTTGGCTTAGGCTTAGAAATAGGCTTAGGCTTAGGCTTAGCTCTTTGTACATACGTACGTACGTACGTGCAAAATATACAGTAGGTATAGAAGCGACAAAAGAAAGGCGCTGCTGTCCGACAAGCAGTCCAACTGAACAGAGGTAGGTATGGCTGGAACACATTGAATGAATGAACATACCTCCAATGGATACAGATGAGGTTGTTGGCTTAGGCTTAGAAATAGACTTAGGCTTAGGCTGAGGCTTAGGCTTAGCTCTTTGTACATACGCACGTACGTACGTGCAAAATATACAGTACGTAGAAGCGACAAAAGAAAGGCGCTGCTGTCCGACAAGCAGTCCAACTGAACAGAGGTAGGTATGGCTGGAACACATTGAATGAATGAACATACCTCCAATGGATACAGATGAGGTTATTGGCTTAGGCTTAGAAATAGGCTTAGGCTTAGGCTTAGGCTTTGCTCTTTGTACATACGTACGTACGTACGTGCAAAATATACAGTAGGTATGGAAGCGACAAAAGAAAGGCGCTGCTGTCCGACAAGCAGTCCAACTGAACAGAGAATGGCTGGAACGCGGAGTATGACTGGAACACACTGAATGAATGAACATACCTCCAATGGATACAGATGAGGTGGTTGCTTAGGCTTAGAGATAGGCTTAGGCTTAGTCTTAGGCTTAGGCTTAGGCTTAGGCTTAGCTCTTAGTACATACGTACGTACGTACGTAAGTGCAACATATACAGTACGTACAACTAGAAGCGACAAAAGAAAGGCGCTGCTGTCCAACAAGCAGTCCAACTGAACAGAGGTAGGTATGGCTGGAACACATTGAATGAATGAACATACCTCCAATGGATGCAGATAAGGTTGTTGGCTTAGGCTTATAAATAGGCTTAGGCTTAGGCTTAGGCTTAGCTCTTTGTACATACGTACGTACGTACGTGAAAGATATACAGTAGGTATAGAAGCGACAAAAGAAAGGCGCTGCTGTCCGACAAGCAGTCCAACTGAACAGAGGTAGGTACCTATGGCTGGAACACATTGAATGAATGAACATACCTCCAATGGATACAGATGAGGTTGTTGGCTTAGGCTTAGAAATAGGCTTAGGCTTAGGCTTAGGCTTAGGCTTAGCTCTTTGTACATACGTACGTACGTACGTGCAAAATATACAGTAGGTATAGAAGCGACAAAAGAAAGGCGCTGCTGTCCGACATGCAGTCCAACTGAACAGAGGTAGGTATGGCTGGAACACATTGAAGGAATGAACACACCTCCAATGGATGCAGGTGAGGTTGTTGGCTTAGGCTTAGAAATAGGCTTAGGCTTAGGCTTAGGCTTAGGCTTAGCTCTTTGTACATACGTACGTACGTACGTGCAAAATATACAGTAGGTATAGAAGCGACAAAAGAAAGGCGCTGCTGTCCGACAAGCAGTCCAACTGAACAGAGGTAGGTATGGCATGGCTGGAACACATTGAATGAATGAACATACATCCAATGGATACAGATGAGGTTGTTGGCTGAGGCTTAGAAATAGGCTTAGGCTTAGGCTTAGGCTTAGGCTTAGCTCTTTGTACATACGTACGTACCTACGTACGTGCAAAATATACAGTACGTATAGAAGCGACAAAAGAAAGGCGCTGCTGTCCGACAAGCAGTCCAACTGAACAGAGGTACGTAGGTATGGCTGGAACACATTGAATGAATGAACATACCTCCAATGGATGCAGATGAGGTTGTTGGCTTAGGCATATAAATAGGCTTAGGCTTAGGCTGAGGCTTAGCCCTTATACATACGTACGCACGTACGTGGAAAATATACAGTAGGTATAGAAGCGACAAAAGAAAGGCGCTGCTGTCCGACAAGCAGTCCAACTGAACAGAGGTAGGTATGGCTGGAACCCATTGAATGAATGAACATGCCTCCAATGGATACAGATGAGGTTGTTGGTTAGGTTTAGAAAGAGGCTTAGGCTTAGGCTTAGTCTTAGGCTTAGGCTTAGCTCTTTGTACATACGTACGTACGTACGTGCAACATATACAGTACGTATAGTAGCGACAAAAGAAAGGCGCTGCTGTCCGACAAGCAGTCCAACTGAACAGAGGTAGGTATGGCTGGAACACATTGAATGAATGAACATACCTCCAATGGATACAGATGAGGTTGTTGGTTAGGTTTAGAAATAGGCTTAGGCTTAGGCTTAGTCTTAGGCTTAGGCTTAGCTCTTTGTACATTACGTACGTACGTACGTGCAACATATACAGTACGTATAGAAGCGACAAAAGAAAGGCGCTGCTGTCCGACAAGCAGTCCAACTGAACAGAGGTAGGTACATACATACCTATGGCTGGAAAGATTGAATGAATGAACATACCTCCAATGGATGCAGATGAGGTTGTTGGCTTAGGCTTATGAATAGGCTTAGGCTTCGGCTTAGGCTTAGGCTAAGGCTTAGCTCTTTGTACATACGTACGTACGTACGTGCAAAATATACAGTAGGTATAGAAGCGACAAAAGAAAGGCGCAGCTGTCCGACAAGCAGTCCAACTGAAAAGAGAGGTACGTACCTAAGTATGGCTGGAACACATTGAATGAATGAACATACCTCCAATGGATACAGATGAGGTTGTTGGCTTAGGCTTATAAATGGGCTTAGGCTTAGGCTTAGGCTTAGGCTTAGGCTTAGCTCTTTGTACATACGCACCGTACGTACGTGCAAAATATACAGGGTGTATCAGAATAAACTCACCGGGTGCTTGTGCTTATATCTCCCCACCGGAGTGTCACATTCAAATGCGGTTTCTTGCGTTGAATAGCCGAGGCTTCAACGTTGATGCAGCCAAAATTTCAGCTTTCTAGGCCAAAAGGAAGCGGCTCAAACAGCTCGATTTGCACAGCGTCAATTTTCACACATTTTTGCAGGCGGCCAGGTACAGATCGGCTCCAGGTTTTCTCTCCCCAGTTTATCTAACCCAGTTTCGCTTCAATTTTCCTTCCGCAGTTTTCCTCTCCCCAGTTTTTATCTGGAGCACAAGTTTTGGTAGAGTTTTTCCACCTCCGTGCTACTTCTCTTGCAGATTCAAACTTGGCAAACAGTGTTACAGCCAAAATTCGGTCGTCCAAGCTTTTCCTTGGGGCGCTGAAGCCATCGTGATCAAACTGACGTCTAACTTCGACAAGGCTGCTCAAAAATGCATAAAACATAGCGTGGAATGCTGAACAGACAAGAAAAAGCGAGAAAAAAAGCGAAATTGCAAATCCGTTGCTCCGTCTCAGTGCCCTGCCTCCGTTTAGCGCCAAAAAGGTGCCGCAACTTTGACCGCTTACAGCGCCATGACAAGACAACCTAGGACGCTAAAATTTTGGCTGCACCAACGTTGAAGCCTTGGCTATTCAACGCAAAAAACCGCATCTGAATGTGACACCCCGCTGTGGAGATATCAGCACAAACACCCGGTGCGTTTATTCTGATACACCCTGTACAGTACGTATAGAAGCGACAAAAGAAAGGCGCTGCTGTCCGACAAGCAGTCCAACTGAACAGAGGTAGGTACCAGTATGGCTGGAACACATTGAATGAATGAACATACCTCCAATGGATACAGATGAGGTTGTTGGCTTAGGCTTAGAAATAGACTTAGGCTTAGGCTGAGGCTTTGCTCTTTGTACATACGTACGTACGTACGTGCAAAATATACAGTAGGTATGGAAGCGACAAAAGAAAGGCGCTGCTGTCCGACAAGCAGTCCAACTGAACAGAGGTAGGTATGGCTGGAACACATTGAATGAATGAACAAACCTCCAATGGATACAGATGAGGTTATTGGCTTAGGCTTAGAAAGAGGCTTAGGCTTAGGCTTAGGCTTTGCTCTTTGTACATACGTACGTACGTACGTGCAAAATATACAGTAGGTATGGAAGCGACAAAAGAAAGGCGCTGCTGTCCGACAAGCAGTCCAACTGAACAGAGGTAGGTATGGCTGGAACACACTGAATGAATGAACATACCTCCCAATGGATACAGATGAGGTTGTTGGCTTAGGCTACGAAATAGGCTTAGGCTTAGTCGTAGGCTTAGGCTTAGGCTTAGGCTTAGGCTCTTTGTACATAATACGTACGTACGTACGTGCAAAATATACAGTACGTAGAAGCGACAAAAGAAAGGCGCTGCTGTCCGACAAGCAGTCCAACTGATCAGAGGTAGGTATATGGCTGGAACACATTGAAGGAACGAACACACCTCCAATGGATGCAGATGAGGTTGTTGGCTTAGGCTTAGAAATAGGCTTAGGCTTAGGCTTAGCTCATTGTACATACGTACGTACGTACGTGCAAAATATACAGTACGTATAGAAGCGACAAAAGAAAGGCGCTGCTGTCCGACAAGCAGTCCAACTGAACAGAGGTAGGTATGGCATGGCTGGAACACATTGAATGAATGAACATACATCCAATGGATACAGATGAGGTTGTTGGCTTAGGCTTAGAAATAGGCTTAGGCTTAGGAGGCTTAGGCTTAGGCTTAGCTCTTTGTACATACGTACGTACGTACGTGTAAAGTATACAGTACGTAGAAGCGACAAAAGAAAGGCTCTGCTGTCCGACAAGCAGTCCAACTGAACAGAGGTAGGTACCTATGGCTGGTACACATTGAATGAATGAACATACAATGTACCTCCAATGGATACAGATGAGGTTGTTGGCGGGATACGGTCACTTGGTTGCCGGTCACTTCGTTGCGGACATTTCGTTGCGGACCTTTCGTTGCCGCGGTCCTTTCGTTGCGAGAACTTTCGTTGCGGTCACATCGTTGCGGTTTTTTCGCTGCGGACATTTCGTTGCCGCCGTCCCCCGGTTTCTTCGTTACGAGAACTTTCGTTGCGGGTATTTTCGTTGCCGGTCTAGTTTTGGTCATTTCGTAGCGAGCACTTTAGTTGCCATTCACTTCGTTGCAGGCTAGGCTTAGGCTTAGGATTAGGTAAATCTCGCAATGAAATGAACGGCAACGAAAGTACTCGCTTCGAAATGACCAAAACTAGACCGGCAACGAAATGACCGGCAACGAAAAAACCCGCAACGAAAGTTCTCGCAACGAAAGGACCGGGGGACGGCGGGAACGAAATGTCCGCAACGAAATGACCGGCAACGAAGTGACCGCAACGAAAGGACCGCGGCAACGAAAGGTCCGCAACGAAGTGACCGCGAACCGTTGTTGGCTTAGGCTTATACCTAAATAGGCTTAGGCTTAGCTCTTTGTACATACATACGTACGTACGTGCAAAATATACAGTAGGTATAGAAGCGACAAAAGAAAGGTGCGGCTGTCCGACAAGCAGTCCAACTGAACAGAGGTAGGCTATGGCTGGAACACATTGAACGAATGAACATATTGCACCTCCAATGGATACAGATGAGGTTGTTGGCTTAGGCTTATAAATAGGCTTAGGCTTAGGCTTAGCTCTTTGTACATACAGTACGTACGTACGTACGTGCGTGCAAAATATACAGTAATAGAAGCGACAAAAGAAAGGCACTGCTGTCCGACAAGCAGTCCAACTGAACAGAGGTAGGGTAGGTATGGCTTGGAGCACATTGAATGAATGAACATACCTCCAATGGATACAGATGAGGTTGTTGGCTTAGGCTTAGAAATAGGCTTAGGCTTAGGCTTAGGCTTAGCTCTTTGTACATGCGATTTGTACATAAAATATACAGTACGTAGAAACGACAAAAGAAAGGCGCGCTGTCTTTCAAGGTACATAACACGCACTTATTGTAGGCAACAAACAGGAATTTGCCATCGGAAATGGCGTACGTACCAAGTCCGCATTGCTATGTGCAACATACTAGTCGATCGCCCTACACACCATCACTCTTCCTCGGCTGGGGTAAAGAATAGGCTTCTTCTGCTTCGTTCTTCTTGATTGCTTCGGATGGCGTGGGTTGACTTGGAAACAACAGCGTTGCCGTTTTGCTGGATCTGCTTCCCCTCCTCCTGGTCCTGGGGTTGAGTGACCATTGGTCTCCGCCTGTGAGGCTGTGGCATCGGGGATGCTGGCTGGACTGGAGATGGGCCATTCACTGCACCGTTCCGCTGAGTTTGCTAGGCTCCGCCAGGGCAGGTTGTACGTATAGGCGCACATCTTGTCCCATGGGCGAGGTCCAGTGGTGCACGTGGGTCCTTGGGGTCTTTCGTCGCCTGGAGGCATGGGGGCGGCTCGACCATGGTTCCCGGGTCCCATCGGCTTCCTTTCGGTCTGCCTTGTGGTCGAATCCGCTGAGCGTCGCCAATGCTGTGGAGGGAGCAGGAAGAAGAGAAGGGAGGGCCGACCATTCCGTAGGAGGAAGGTGGCTAGAGTGGCAGTTGCAAGGCAACACGCGCTTGTATAGGCAACAGACAGGAAGTGCCGGAAATGGCGTACGTACCAATGTCGTCCGCATTGCTACGGTATGTAACATGCTTGTCAATCGCCTTACACACCATAGTCGTTTCCTATAGGATGACGAAGAGCAGACAACGAAGTCGCCTCGGCGCATGGGTTGAGCACCCACCAAAACACAGTCGGATCGCCCTTTCTTGACCGCCGCGACTTGGCTTGGCATGCATTGGCTAACACCTGGGCGATTACCGTATTTACCCATAGATAGCCCCCCCCCCCCCCTATGCATAGCCCCCCCTATGCATAGCCCATATTGGCAAAACATAAAAAATGCCCTATGCATAGCCCCCCTATGCATAGCCCCATATGAACTGTAGAGTACCTGAAGCTATCTATATAAGCTGGTCAAAAACCCATAGCCACTGCCACACCAAGCTAAGATGCCTATAAGCCTGCTTAGGGGTGTACTGTACTAGAATAACCCTGTTTTGGCCTCAATTATGCCCTAAAACACGTGCTTTTGACCTAAAAAATATGCCTCTGCACACCTCTCAAAAACATAAAAAATGTCCCATGCATAGCCCCCCCCCCCCCCCTATGCATAGCCCCCCCCCCCCCTATGCATAGCCCCATACCTCTCAATTTTTGCATATGGGTAAATACGGTATCGTGTCTTGATTTATGGCGATCTTACCGAGTCACATTCGGTGCGAATCCAATGCTTAAAACGAAATCCCTTAGTCCGTACTTCCGTTTCAACACTGCGCCCGAAAATACTTTCAGCTCTGCAGGTAGGTAGCCGTCCACGTGTGTATGGTAGTAGTCCCAGGCGCGGTTGTGCACTATGTGTTTAAAGGCGTACATAGGAGCTAGCCATGCACGGCTTAGGCTTAGGCTTAGGCATGCATGCATGGTAAGCCTAAGCACGTAAGTTATGTAAGTACCTACCGATGCTAGTAAGATCTAATTGGTAACAGCTCCTACAGAAATAGGTGGCAATTATCAACAATAGAAACAGGTTCACGAAAAGTAACACTTAGCAGCAAACTACCGGAACAAGTGACAAGTTTGGAGGTCATTTTTTCAGCTGGTAATAGCATGGTGAGTCGTGAGTAGCGTTTGCGTGCTATGGAAGAGCATTGATTTGTGTAAGCTTCTCATGAATTAGCAAAATCCGGCATTAAATGACAAAAGGCAGCCTGAAGAGTGTGAAAGCATAATTTGCGCGCCTGCTATGGTTCATTTTTACGTTTAAAATTGTATCAACTTCTTCGCTTGAGAAAAATTCTGTTTAGCTTGTTTTAGCTATATCCTATTAGGCCTAATAATGAAAATTCATTTCTCGACATTCTCATATCTCTAAAAATGGTCGGATTTCTCAAATTCTGCTGATACAAGTTACATAGATACGTAGAATGCAGCGTCATTTGCGAAAACTAACGGTGAACTATTCAGCATTAGCAACCGACCAGTCACTTAGATCTCAAAATAGTAGTAGGTTCTTGGTGTTCCTGCTTCGCCGATGCCGATCACGACAATTTTTGTTGCTTCTTGCCTGTTGTTGTCTCCTGCTCGTTTACTGTAATGATTCGTGTATGAACGATCACATCATGGGGTGTCGGTCATTCAGTCAGTAGTCAGTCAAACTAGGTCGGTACCGTATTGAGGGAGCTATCATATCATATCGATATCACTTATCACATCAAATTTTTCTTCTCGACTATGTCATTCTACGTAGTCGGCCCTGTTTGATTGAGAAGTGCCAAATAGTAGGCGCCCTCTCCTAGGATAACCGGCTAGCTGTCATGATCAAAAGGGGAAATTGTGTGACTGAAGTCATGATGGTGTGTGTAGTCAAATGATAAGGCGCTCGCCTGACGCGGGAGGTCCAGGGTTCGATTCCCTGGCGCATCTGGCAATTTTTTTTAGACTATACCGTACGTACTTGAATGAGTCAAATTATGATACGCTTTTACTCAAGATTGGAGATGAGATTATGCATGAGTCATTACAGTATGTCCTGTCCACGTCCAGTAGTCCGTTGTCATGGCGGAATTTGCTTGGAACCGATTCCTACGACGTAGTGGTAGTAAATAGCGAACTCAGGAAGCAGCTGCTGGAATCTTCCCCGGTGTCTTCATCAACGTCTTGCCTACTGCCGAAACTCCCCATTATGGACGCGAGTTTGGCTGGATATTTCGAGACCCGTTCCCCATTGGATTGTACTGAAGGCGGGAAAGAGCGCAATTGGGTCTACGTCAAAGATGGACGCGTCTATATTGGCGGCCTTAGTTCATTAAAGGGGTACTCGCCTTAATCATTTGGTCAGATTTCATTTCAGGTCTGCGTTTCAATATAATTTTTAGACTAGGTAGGTACGTACTGGACACTTTGAAAGCTGATTCCTGCACTTCGCAGTATATTATACAATAGGATTGCTATCGGGTCAAAAATAGTTTATTATACTTTTATTCGAGGTTTGGAATTATAAAAATCAGACCTAGGGTGAGCCCCCCTTCAAAACACGGAAAAATCAGCTGTAACTTCACGGAAATACGTCGGGTTGACGACTACCACATTCGGCTGGAGCCGTACGCCTCGTCTGAAAACGGTACTCTTGTCAAGTCGGACTTCTTTCGGGCAGATTGTAAGGCGGAAAAGGGAGGCGTCGCATTCACAAATTTCTACGGCACCATTGTCCCCGATTCATCTGCTCTAGAACGCGCGAAAAAGGCTGAAGCCCGGCTGAAGCTGAAGCGAAACAAGCAGCAGAAGCTCGATTTTCCTCGCTTGAACGTGTATATCTGGGCCCTTGAATCCACGTCTCATGTTCACTTCAAACGAAAGCTGCCGCTTACCTACGAGTACATTGGCTCTGATCTGGGTGCGGCAATCATGGAAGGCTACAACATTGTGGGGGATGGTACGCCGCAAGCCTTCATTCCAATTCTTACTGGACGCACAGAGTTGGAGTTGCCGTTGACACGAAAACGCTTCGCCAATGCCTCACACGTGGATGTGTATCCATGGATCTGGAACAGATTTCACGACGCCGGTTACGTAAGCTTGTTCGGCGAAGACGCTTTCGCCGGTGGCACGTACCAGTATCGATTTAAAGGCTTCAAACAGCAGCCTACCGACCACTATTATCGAACGCTGTACACCGCCGCCGAAACACACCTGGGGGACTATCGCCGCTTCTGTTTGGGCCGAGAAAGCGAGAACGTCGTCTTGTTTCGCATGGCTGAAAATCTCTTTCGCAACTATCCTTCAGCTGTACGCAAGTTCGCGCTCTTGTTTTTCGGCAATCGACTCAGTCATCAGAGCTTGAACGACGTTGCAATGGTGGACGCGGAATTCAGGGATCATCTGCGTCGAATGAAGGAGGGCGGAGCCTTGAACGAGAGTCTGCTGTTCCTGATGTCAGATCACGGTCACCGCTTCGCCCATCTTCGGGCCACGCATCAGGGACAACTGGAGGAGCGAATGCCACTGCTGGCAGTCGCGGCGCCCGAATGGTTCAGACAGCGTTATGCCGGTGCATGGAGAAATTTGATGACAAATCGGGAACGCCTGGTCACGCCGTTTGACTTTCATGCCACATTGGAGGTACGTAAAGTAATGTGCTACACTCGACGTTGAGCCTGAGTTTGTAGGAAAGGAACTGAGGAAACAGATTCTAGCCTAAGCCCAAGCTGAAGCCTAGCATAATATGCGCTTCTGCATATTGGTTGATACAGCATCATGCATGTATGTATTGTGCACAGTGCATGTAGGCTACTGTATGTAGGCATATTAGTCCCTTTCTCCATGCATTCTTTTTGACTGCCCTCCGTGCGTACATACTCTACGTACATACAGTATACGTTATGGGTACATACATATACGTTACGCATATAGTACAGTACATACAATAAGGCTATGCTGCCTATGTTGAACAACTATACAGACGATACTGGCTTGGGCTACAACAGCATCTGATGATCGACAAGCGGATGAGAAGAGTAAGAAGGAAATTGGCGGTCGTCGTCCGGTGAGCTTATTCCACCCTGTTCCCCCTACTCGATCCTGTGCAGAGGCGGGCGCGGACTCTCACTGGTGCGTCTGCTTGCAATGGTCGCCCATCTCCACGCAGACAGTTCGAGTGCTGCGAATGGCGGAAGCTGTAGTCGACGCCATCAATCAGGAAACGCAACGAGCTCGCCACTTATGCGCTGTGCTTCGATTAGGGGACAGTTTATTAGTCACGCTTTTCGAATGTACTAAATTTATTGTAAATTACATAGGCTTTAGTGGGAAAAGCGAAAAAGAAAGAGGCTAAATTTTCTTTTTTATCATCTTCGCGGGCTAACAGGACATTACTGTATACAGTACGTCCTTACATAAGGTAACTACGGAACGGACTTTACTAGTATTAATTTTTTTATTATTATTTCTGAGGCGCCCAGACATTATTCGTTCCAACTAGAACGCTATCTTTTGCCCATAACAATACGTTGGAACCATATGTGGGTAATCAATGTAGGTACCACTTTGTCGTCCATTCGAAACGTGACAACAAAATGCCCCCTTTAGCGAATGTGACGGAAGCGCGGCGACTGGCACCGGATGAGAAGCTGCTGCGCTACAAATGGGCGAAGGACGTGGACGGATTTGTGCCCGGTCTGGCATCCAAACCGCCGCCGCTTACCGGCCGTGTCACCTATCAACTGAGCCTACGTACGACGCCGGGCAACGCTATGTACGAGGCCACCGTGCAAGTAGTAGAACAGGAGCCGGTCCGCTCTCGGATCTACGTGGATCTGCAGACAATGGTCTCTCGCGTGAATCGCTACGGCTCACAGGCAGATTGCATCATCGATAAGGACTACTTCCTGGCCAAATGGTGCTTCTGCTTGTGAACATACAGAGTAGGCCTACGACATGAGGTTCGATTGGTTACCGATCAACCAAGTACTGTAAATTGACACAAAATTCCAGGGAAGTTTTACTGTGCATGAGCATATTACAGATTTACCAAAAATATATTTTGGATTTACCCTTTATTCTAATCTTTTTCTCGACCTTTCGGCGACTACATTTTATTAGCCCCAGGGGCTATAAACGAGGGTTTCCTGTTTCCAGTACGTACAGAATTCACGCAATCTGTAATCTATCAAGCAATCAATGAACAATTGTATCTGCAATAAAAAACAGCAGCAAATATATCAAAAGTCAACACTAGAAAACGTGTACACACTCAGAGAAGATACTGCCGAGCAAAGTTCGTCGGAATAAGTAAATAAATATAAGCATTGAATACGACATCTTCAACAACATGAAATAAGCATTTTAGCAAGGGCTTGCAGTAAAAGGACTATCCGCTATGAAGAAAAACCCGTAAACGAAGATGCCGACAAATTATGCAGCACTTAGCTCGGCGATAGCGAAACAGGGTGAAGCCGTGGGTCGGGGGTCCCATACAAACAAATACTCGAAATCGATCAGAGATTTTCGGGACAAAAAATTTTTTCCAAAAATGACGTCATTTTCCAGAGAACCAGGCCGTTTTTGGCCGAAGAGGCCAAAAAAGGGCAAATCCAGCATCTTCATGGGCCTATATCTCGACAACGACGTTGTGGCAGAAAGTTGCCGCCATAGTGAAACCTACCCGGAAGGATCCCCTCTTTCACCCCATGCCCACGGCCGGCCGCTAGTTAAGGCCTAACGCGTTTATGGAACCATATCTTTTCTTTATCAAAAAATCCACCAACCTTAAATTTATTTTTCCTTTGATATCAGACCACCATTAGATGCGTCTGATCAAGCTGATTCCGAATATGCCACTGGTGTCTACAAAATTTGCATTATTTATGGAGTTATGGGCCTCCAAAGTGCCCCTACTTTCCAAAAAACGCGATTTTTATCGATTCTAAATCCATAAGGGGTTAACTGTTTAAACAACTTTTTCTGACCTAATTTTATGTGTACAATCCGAATTTGAACTTTATTTTTCCATTTTCCCACATTTAAGGCCTCATTTTTGCCATTTTCTACTTTTTCAGACGTCAAATCGTGAAAATAAGGCCTTCAATGTGGGAAAATGAAAAAATCAAGTTCAGATTCGGATTCTACGCATAAAATTAGGTCAGAAAAAGTTGTTTAAAAATTTAACCCCTTATGAATTTTGAAACGCTAAAAATCGCGATTTTTGGAAAGTAGGGGCACTTTGGAGGCCCATAACTCCATAAATAATGCAAATTTTGTAGACACCAGTGGCATATTCGGAATCAGCTTGATCAGACGCATCTAATGGTGGTCTGATATCAAAGGAAAAATAAATTTAAGGTTGGTGAATTTTTTGATAAAGAAAAGATATGGTTCCATAAACGCGTTAGGCCTGAACTAGCGGCCGGCCGTGGGCATGGGGTGAAAGAGGGGATCCTTCCGGGTAGGTTTCACTATGGCGGCAACTTTCTGCCACAATGTCATTGTCGAGATATAGGCCCATGAAGATGCTGGATTTGCCCTTTTTTTGGCCTCTTCGGCCAAAAACGGCCTGGTTCTTGGAAAATGACGTCATTTTTGGAAAATTTTTTTGTCCCGAAAATCTCGATTGATTTCGAGTATTTGTTTGATGGGACCCCCGACCCACGGCTTCACCCTGTTTCGCTATCGCCGAGCTAAGTGCTGCATAATTTGTCGGCATCTTCGTTTACGGGTTTTTCTTCATAGCGGATAGTCCTTTTACTGCAAGCCCTTGATTTTAGTACATTTATAATGTACGCCACGCCAAACAAAACCAATCGCATTCGATTATCATTCCATGGTTCGCATAGCCACGGTAAGCAATAAATGTATCAGATAAGGTACAATATTGTAGATAACCTATTTTTACAAAACCTTCTTTCTCCCTATTCGCAGATATTCATTCAAGTCGATTGGAAGCAAATAATCGGCATGATCGATCTCGATCTCAATACTTGAGATGTGTCATTTCGTGCTGCTGCTGCCCAGATTTCTGACGGAATGTCCGCCCGCAAAAGTTGCACGAATACGGCTTCTCCCCTAAACGCCATCCAGCATATGACACACTACGTACTAGTGTTGTCAACTTGGGTCTTTTTCAAACAGGTAAAGTACGGGTAAAATTACCCAGCAATGCATCAGGCCAGGTAAAGTCAGGTAACTTTACCCAGCACAAGCCCATCCAGGTAAAGTAAACTGCATCTGAGAAAGTTACCTGGGTAAAATCGCACCTGGATTTCTCCCATATTTTATGCACATACAGTCAAAATAAATGCCGTAGTTAGGTGGCTACCATTGATACAATGAAATATATGCACCACTGCACCGTTCTGAAGGTGTCAGTAACTGCTCTGTTCCTACACCACACCAAAAGTTACATCTTGAAAAACGTCTTGCTATGAAACTACACTATGTCTTGAAATGAGCTTCCTTAGTACATGCTTTTACCCGGGTAAATTACCCGGGTAAGTACTGAAGAGTGGGCAAACTTTTACCCAGGTAAGTACTACATACTTACCTGGATTACCTTCGATTTTACCTGGTAAGGCCATTTCAGCTCTGGGTAAAAGTAAAGCTGGGTAAACGTTTTTCGCTCTGGGTAAAGTAAAGTAAAGTTACCCGCAGCCAAAAATCGGCCAGGTAACCCAGGTAAAGTTACCCAGAATTTTACTCTGACATCACTACTAAGTACGTACTACGGACTTATTTTACTGTACAATTTTAAGGCTGGTGCTACGGACAGGCGGACTGGTCGGATTACGAAGGGGGTTAAGCATACCTACGCACATACTGTACAGTACATAAAGCAACAGTACATATGCAGGTATTGCACAGAAGTCGTACACCCCGAGTCGGTGCGGACAGCTTGAGGAAAACCCAAAGGATGTCTATGCGCCGCGTACAATACGCCGCGCGCGCGAGCGTAGACAGTTACGAAGAATCCCCTTCCGACAACTGGATGTGAGCCAAGTCTCCTCCTCTCCTTTCGCAACTGTCTACGCGCGCGCGCCGTACTTTGTACGCGGCGCATAGACAGACACCCTTTGGTTTTTTATCAAGCTGTCCACACCGACTCGGGCTGTACGACTTCTGTGAGCGTTTCATGGTTACTGACAAGCTCACTCACGGCTCACCGGTGTGTATGCGTTCGTGCTGGTCCACGTGGCACTTTTGAATGAAGGCTTTTCCGCAGTAGGCGCAGGCGTAGGGGCGCAGCTGGAGGTGGATGCGCGCGTGCTGATCCAGACCCGCGCGCGCCTTGAACCGCTTCCCGCACTCCTCGCACTCGAACGGACGCGACGACACGCACAGCATCGCGTGCTCCTCCAGCTGCAAACACACACACACTCACAATCATACTGCATTCTGACTGTAGAGTACTGTGGGGTAAACCCGGACACCTAAGCTCACGCACAGTATCGCGTGCTCCTCCAGCTGCAAACACACACACACACACACACACACACACACACACACACACACACACACACACACACACACACACACACACACTCACAATCATACTGCATTCTGACTGTAGAGTACTGTGGGGTAAACCCGGACACCTAAGCTCACGCACAGTATCGCGTGCTCCTCCAGCTGCAAACACACACACACGCAATCATACTGCATTCTGACTGTAGAGTACTGTGGGGTAAACCCGGACACCTAAGCTCACGCACAGCATCGCGTGCTCCTCCAGCTGCAAACACACACACACACACACACACGCAATCATACTGCATTCTGACTGTAGGGTACTGTGGGGTAAACCCGGACACCTAAGCTCACGCACAGCATCGCGTGCTCCTCCAGCTGCAAACACACACACACACACACACACACACACACACACACACACACACACACACACACAACCGCTCTGACTGGGGGGCAATCTGCACACGAACCCACAGATGGGTTCTCTCAGCTTATAAACACACACACACACACACACACACACACTGCATTCACTGGACTGCTTCCTGGGGCGGGGGAACCCGGACACCAAGCCACCACAGCCCCCCCATCTCCACCCCCCCACACACACACACACTCACAATCATACTGCATTCTGACTGTAGGGTACTGTGGGGTAAACCCGGACACCTAAGCTCACGCACAGTATCGCGTGCTCCTCCAGCTGCAAACACACACACACTCACAATCATACTGCATTCTGACTGTAGAGTAATAGACGTAACTGAACGAAGTAGATCAACA
>JASAMW010005124.1:0-100624 GCA_030247985.1 Epsilonema sp. ZAB3_2
AGGGCACCTTACCCTAGTTTTATGTGTAGCTTTCAAAAATTCACTTAGTTTTAAAATTCTTTTACTACAATGCCTAAGCAGCCTCTTTTTATAACATTTTTGTGATCACTTGAGTAAAAACATTGGGTATATTAGCTTCAAAAGTGGAATAATTAAAAGATAAAGCTCATTTTTGAAATCTTTGCATATAACTAGGGTAGGGTACCCTGATATTCTCTGTTTGACTGCACTAGGGTAGCATACTTGAGTAGAAATGTATGTAAAAACAAAGTTTCTCATCAATTTCTCAGGTTGCCAGTGTGGTGAAGAAGGAGTTAACACCACCACTGGGGCCTATGGACCCTTGGTGGTGGAATTTAGAAGGATATCATTTGGCTGGCTCTGTGTATATTGCACTGAGGCTGGAAAAATACCCTACTTTTGGCCAAAAGCTGAAAAAAATGGCCATTTTTGGCCATACCACTTGGGAATGTGTTAACGCGGACCCCACCACTGAAAAGATCGAAGAAAGTTGGGGTATATGGATGATTTTAGTTTGACTTGATTTGGCATGTTTTGATGCATAATCGTTGCATTATAGCCACCTATTTGTCCAGTGTGAAAAAATGTGACATTATCAGCCTGAAACATATTGAATATTATAAGAAACTACTTATCAGCTATTGCTGAAAATATGCGCAAATGTCTTAGAATTATCATGCAAAAAACCGTTTCTTTCTACGTGGCTTATTTCTGGAGAAAACTAAACTTGCGCAAATTTCGTCCTATGCCGCATACAGTACGTAGGGGCCTTTGGGCGCACTAAAAAAATCAATATTTTCCTGTGAAAAGTACGGGTGGAAAGGAAGGGAGGGGGGGGAGGGGGGCAGGGGGGCCTTCGTCAGAAGGCCTCTCTAGGAGTACATGCATTTTGCTGTTGCTGCGCAAGAGGTGGAGGTGAGGAGGAGCTGTAACTGTCCATCGAATGATTTGCGTTCAAAACTATCTCAAATTCATCGTCCAATTCCAAACTTTCGGTGTTTGACGTTAAATTGTGATGATTAGATAAGGGAGGATGCTCCATTTTTGTTCTTTTCGGTTAGAAAAGCTGAGAAATTGTCCAAAATGAATCAAACGTTAGGCTCGGTCGGCCCAAATCTGACAAGCTAACGCTGTAATTAGAACGGACTCCTTGTAGCCAGTATGACGTCTCGTGTGACTTGTGGTATTTTTATTTTTTGGGTTACGGTAAAATAAATATTTATTGACAATAATTTTCAATTTTCAAGACAAAATTGCCTACTTATTCACTTTCAACAGAGTATAAAAAAATTTAATCGTAAATAAATCTCAGTAATTAGCCTATTACGTCACAGGGCAACATGAAACAATAAACAATATAGGCCTACGACAACAAATAAAACATAAAAATAGCAAAACCAAAAATATGATCACGAACAAAAATAGTAGGTATGTTCAAAACGAGGCAGCCTTATTGCTGAGATTGAGACGTAGAAGACGAAGCAGCAGGTGTGCTAGCATCTTGATCGCACATGCGTAGGAATTCTTCGTAATTTATGGATCCGTCTCCATCCTTATCCACATCTCGTATAAATTCGTCCACCTCCTGTTCCTCCATTTGCATACCCATGTGAACCATGAAGTACCGGAATTCCTTTAAAAAAATAAAGAATAGGCCTAGATAGATAATAATCTAATTAGTCGTGATTCAACTCCAGACCGAAAATAATCGAGTGCGATAGTTTCGGCACTTTTTCACTTCACTGCAGAGTTATGGGAGGAAAGAAAAAGAACGTGAAGCAGTAGGTTGAAATATAAACCGCACGATAATACGCACTTGTGCAGTGATTTGCCCATTGCCATCCTTATCGAAAACTCTGAACGCTTCACGAATCATCTCAGTGTCTGATTCCTTCTTCATGCGTTTCATCATGAGGCAAAATTCGGGAAATTCTATCACTCCGTTGCCATCGAGATCAACTTCTTGAATCATTTCGCCTAATTCCTGAAGAAAAATGATGAACGCTTTTAGTTCAGAGACAATGCAGCAGCAATTTGTAGACCGTGTTTGTTTGTACCACAAGTGTATACGACCGTGCTTACTTGCTCTGTAGGATTGAGGCCAAGAGTTCTCATTGCCATTCCAAGCTCTAGAAAAGAACAAAACAAATTTTATGCGTTGAAGCATTTTTCGCCAAAAGAACTATCCTAAAAGCCTTAATAGCCTAATCGCGTAGAAACAGAGCACTTTACCTGAAACTCAAGCTAAAGCCAACTAAACCACTAGTCGATTCACCTTTTGTTGACATGGTTCCACTCCTATCTTTGTCGAATAGAATGAATCCTTCCAAGAATTCGTCAACTTCTTCAGGCGTCAAAGTTTTCAGAACTTCCCCAGCCCATTCTGGTTCAGCCATACGTTGTCAACTTTTGGGTTTGAAAACACGAGCAGTAAGTTCACCCTAAAAAAACAGATTCAAATTTAGGTGCTTACTGCTAAACCTTCAAAAAATTCAGCGAGTCAGGAAAACATGCGATTTTTGATAGCTCAGACACGGCGGCAGGAGCAAAGTTGCACTTGAATGCGGCAGTCTATTTGAAGTGATAATTTTCAAGGGCAACACGAAGACGACTGGGATTCTAGCCAAAAGATCAGAGACGAGCAAAAAGAACAAAGAGCGCAGGATTGAAAGGCTTTCGTGATTGGCATGAAAAACGTTCAAAGAATAGCATCAGATCACCCCGAAAGCTAGGACAATGATCCTCGTGGCACTCTCTAAAGCAGCTTAGCGATATTACAAACATGTATTTCACCACTGAGTCACGTACTAACAACAGAGCCAATACGGGCCCCGACAATGTCTGATCGCTGGTTAGTCGCGACCAACCAGCGACCAGCCAGCGACCAACCAGCGACCAGCCAGCGACCAACATTTTTTCGTCAAACGGACTTCTGGTTTATGATTTTCCGAAACTACGCAAAACGCTTAGAGAATTAAATTGGTAAAAACCGCGCTAAACGATCAGTTCTCTTGCGCTATTCCATGGGAACTTGATCATAGAACTAGAAAAGAGGCACTTCGTTCCTACTCGATGGTAAGGACATCAATATGACTAAGTTTTACAAATCACTTATGTTTTACGCTATTTGTGGACGCGTAGTGTGTTGCGATGTTTTGAAATAGATGCATATCTTTCTGTCCACGCTTCCCGCGAAAATTTTTCTGGTCGCTGGCTGGTCGCTGGCTGGTCGCTGGTTGGTCGCGACCAAAAACTTAGTCGCTGGTTGGTCGCTGGCTGGTCGCTGGCTGGTCGCGACTGACCAGCGACCAACCAGCGATCAGAGAAACTCCTAGGGAGAAAAAACTGCCACACCGGAGAAAATGTATATATGCACAAAACATTATTGGCAAAAACCCTGAATGCCGTTTAGAGCGTATAGTTCATTTCATTTCAACGAAAAATAAGATGGCTACAGCAAATAATATTAAGTTGCACTGATCATTACAACTAAATGCTTTTAGAGAGCGCGGACTAGTTTATGTAAGCAAAGGGTCGCGGCGAGGTCGGCTTTTGAAGATGAAATGAGAAGCGCCTGACACACTTGAACAACAAGCCATTGTCTATACAGCAATGAGCAATGACTGACTGATGCGTCCTTTTTTGTGTAAGTTTAACGTAAAAAAAAGTTGTCCGACTGAAATCGAAGCGGTGCCACTTTTGCATCATCGCGCGTAAAGCTCTTCGTGCAAGTTGAAAGCTAGGAAAGGTGTAAAAGTCGAAAAATTACATTCATTCAATTTAGAGAGATAAGTGCGGTCCATTGATAGGAGATCAAAGGTAGGGTCAAAATTAAATTAGGATGTGCAAAAGGTTAGACAAAAACAAATGATTCCAACTTTGGAATATTATCTTCATTTCGACCAAATTTTGAAAGGAACACTTACAATTTTTTAATTACTATACTCATACTGACTACACGACAAACACGCCCACACTTTTTCACAAAAGGACCCAGAAACCAAGAGGAAAGACGGATGGATACCAGTATGCGATGAAGGTAGGGTAAGGCACCTTGGTACAGCTACGTACAAACATTGTACGCAGAGTCTGAGTCTAGCCACTGCCAAAGGTATTTTGTTTTTGACGTTTTTAGCAAAAATAGAATAGCCCACATACCTACTTATGTTTTTGAGCTAATATTGAAGCGAAAGAAATAGGAAAAAGAGGGCGAAAACAGAGCAAAACAATAAGTAGGGCTAATTCAGCTACGCATTTGTTCTTTGACGTCAATCAGAATTATTCTTGACATCGAATCCATGCTATTAGGAAAACTTATTACTTTTGACTACTGATTTTTGCATGGGAAGAATCCATAAAGAAAATACATTCGTGGGTTGGCTATGGATAGTAGGCTAGCCGAAAATAAAACGAGCAATCTAATTATTCCTGATGTGATTATTTTGTTTGCAGAAGGTCTTCGGATGCATTAGCCTTCTGCTAAAAAAGTTTTTCATGTCAAAATTGGTTTGAATTACAAATGAGTAAAATATTCAATTTCAGGACCTGACGTCAATGATGTCTGCGCAGGCTTTTACTTTTACGTAGGCCTATACAAGTATAGACCTATTCCATACATGGAATTGTTGACATTGACAATAATGTAAACTTCTGACACTTGGAATACTGTAATCCTTTGCTTGCATGCATAGCCTGGAATCAATAGCTGGGTCAGAGGTTTCCTATTCCATTTCTTCAAAACAAACCACGCACCCACGGGTGAAATCGAGATGTGTAATGGACATTCAGCGCAGGGGTATTTCTATATACAGTGTAGGTCAGTTTGGAGCAGAGATGACTGATGAATGAATGCTGTTTGAATGAAACGTTTACTTGAATGAAAATACTTGTTCTGCGTCATGTGGTTACAGTAAATATTTATTTCTTATTACTCTAAAATTTGCTCAGTGGATAGCTTGGAAAAAGCATACACTGCATTGTTCCAACAAAACCACATCTACGGACATACACTCATAAGTTAGTCTTCCATTCCTATAGTATCCAAATGCAAATCAGAAAGAAACCATACACATCGTGGTGAAACAGCACAGTTCGTATGCAGACCGAATGTACACAATCGCACCTCCAACACACCTCATCCATTATCAACAATAGCCTCCACTTTCGCTATCGTTTCATCCATGAGCTGTCGAGCCAGAACGAAACAGTCCAAAGCAGAAGGTAGCTCAGTTTCCACAGAATCCTGCAATACGAAAACAGACTGTTACTCAGTTGTCCTACATGTACGTACATACATAATGTATGTACTTTTGTACAGAGTGTCTCAAAATAAACCCACTTTCAGCGCCATAATGACAGGCAGATTTTTCTGCGCTCTTTTTATCGGAAACAACCTACAGTACGGCAACCAACCTCACTGGGTTAGCTACCATCCATCTATGTACGTATCCAGGTGCGTTTAGGTCACGAGCCACGTTAATATTTTACCAGAAACAGTCCCCAAAATTTCCCCCAATGCCCCCTCCACACATCAAATTTAACCTCCGAATTTTTAGTCTCCTCCTCCTTCTCCTTCTGTCCACTCTTCAACAGCTGTTCTGGCCTCAGCAGTAGTTGTATGAGCGCCTTCCATCTGGGAATAGTCACCACCGATGCTGTCGTCTCCAACGCTCCCGCGCTTTTCCCCTCACTTTTCTCCTTGCCAGGCAAGTACAGGGCGGAAGAATGCAAGTCTTCGTTCACCCATGGACACCACGATTGATGCTGGGTCACTGGATTAAGGGTGCGTTTTTCCGAAAAAACATAGCAAGGGTAAAGTTTAGTGGGGGTAATTTGGAACATACGAATCGGCACCTGGTGGTGTGCCCAAGTCCACAGCTGTGATCGAGGGTAGCGGGTTCGATTCCCGCTCGGTCCGATTTCTCTCCCCATTTTCTGAGCCCGGCTATCGCCATACGGAACGTGGCACGTCACAATTCATCCAACGCCAGTGGAAAGAAATGGATACACTATCAGTTGCCGAAGTATACAATACGTAATAAGCCTACCACGTATAAGCGCTGCCGTTTTGCATCCATTGGGTTCGAATAGCGCCGAGGTTCAGTGCTCGAGTACTGCCACACGCCCAGTACTCGAAGACAGAAGTCACATTTGAGCGTTTCGTTCACGTCTTGCCTATAATAAAATCTTGCACCCTGGGATACGTAAATTCAGAATTATTAGGCGGGGGTGAATTATTACGCTACGCAGGACAGCTAACCACTAAAAGTTTGGTCATGCTTGTTTAGAAAATTAGTCGGTCGAGATTTCAGCCAAAATTTTCAGCTCAAAATGGACGCATTATGCAATCAACATCTCTTTTTGTTTTCGGACACGAAAATCACTGAGAATTATTTGTGCGACAAACATACGTACGTAGTACCAAATTTTTGGTAGTACGTAGGTATTAGCTGGGTTAATGGCTTGGCATCCGTGCCTTATAGCCTACAAGCTTTACTCTGTTGTTTTGGCCACGAGTAGGCAAGATAGCCGTTTGTACAAATAAATCGCATGTTCATAGGTGACAGAAAACTTTTCCCATATTGCCAAGTTTTTCCTAGCCTCTCAACACCAAAAATAATTTACCAAGGTTTCCATCCAGTCAAAGCGAGCAGAAGTTTCACAACGTCAGCGCAGGCGAGAAGTTGTTTCAGCTGAGCCACGTCTGAGTCATCGTAACCCTGAACAGACGCAAACGAAACAAAGACATGTCACAAAGTTGGCAAGCGACAAAACAATAAATAACGTATTTTTTCTTTTCACAAACCAACTATTGAACAAGCGAACAGTTGTAACAGCAGTATTGTCGCTTTATCTAAACTTTGAAACATTAGCTCATTTCGATTACATACAAACTACTTAGAGCCATCGCAAGCCGGAATTTTATCTGGCTCACTGTGCAGGAACCATGTTGATAGCAAATTGAAACATTAGTCCATTTTATTTTAGGTTCAGCGAGCATAGCAAAGAAATTACACGACCAATGAAAAGCATAACATACCAATTCTGTCCAACTGGATATAGCGATAGTACGGTAGTCATATCCGCTTTCGCCTAGGGCCAGCAGATGGCGCTTCAGGTCGGCGATAGCTGCGTCACGATCAGTGATATTCGGGGCGTAATCAGACACTGCAATGAAAGCAGGAATAAAGCTTCTCCTACGTACGTTTGATGGAAGGTCTGGTCTAGCGGTCGCTTTGTCACAGTTTTCTGATGTTCGGCGTTGGCGAAAGCAATAAATTTAGGGACGAACTAGGGAAATCGAACCCATCAACCTTCTTTCTAGGTCACATACCGAAAACTTTTGGACCAAGAATGTGCAACTCTGGCCACAGGAGAAAAAACGGATCTGGGACATTCTTGGCCCTAGTTAGTTATAAATTTTTGCATAATAGCGCACCATACGTAATGCACAACTATGTACCACTTAGTCCTTCAATGTATCTAGGCCTACCTGCAGCAGGCGAAGATTGCCACTGACACTCTTTCTTGTGTGAGTCGACAATATTCTTGCGCAAATTCTCAACGCATTTCGAGTCTAAACAACAACAACAACAACTTATATTAGCGACATCAAACCGTATTGAGGAACATCACAGGGTTGTATATTTGCGTAACTTTGTTTTGTTTCGCGCAACAAACATAGATCTAATGTCATGACAAACTGGTGATCTCGCTAAAATTCGAGTGAATGTCATCTCATCTCATTGCAAACGTACATAAGTCGAAATCCATAGGGGAAGGCAGGTGGCCCGACAGGTATGCTTTGCAGCTTATGCACTGCAGTAAATCCCGCTCCACACAGATCCAACCATATCTTGAGCACTGGAGAGGCGACACAGCGTCTGGCTTCACAGCCCAAAGGCCTGCCTGCAATGCAAATCCAAATGAAACACGCGTTTCCTTCCAAAGCTATTTAGGTACGTTGCTTATTTTAGAGGTTCACCTGCCCAGTCCTTTCAAAATTGTATGGGCCATTTACTTGTACATATTTCGTCTGGGCTAGTATGGGCTTTTCATGGCGGCACAATGAAAGTACGGTGCTTGGTCTTTGGTGGCCCCACGAAAAAACTTGGTGCCTCCCAAAAAGTTTCGTTGTTCCGCCAAAAAATTTGGTGGTGAATTCACTGTTGTCCTTATGTTTCAACGCATACATACTGTACAGTGAATTCACCGTGTTTATTCATCACGTGTGTGTGCAGCACATCATTGCAGTGGAGTTATCCAAAGAAGCATACCGAGTAAGTTTCCAAGCGGCTCTGCATTTCCTGGTAAAAGGCTGGCTGCTCGTCTGACAGGAAAGATCTGAATGCACACTAACACTTTCATCAACAGCTTCAAGCCAAATTTGGCTCTTTCACACTGCAAGGAAACGCGCTCGGCGTAAGCCCGACGTACACCGAGCGAGGCCAAGGCCATGGTTATCCATGTTCCTTGCGCCCAGCCATGGACACGCTTAGGCGTGCGCCCAGTGCATGTTTCCGATGTGAATGAGCCATAATACGGCTGCATAGCATACGAATAATTACGCACGATACGGTACCTTCTTTTCCTTCGATTCGGACTCAGCGTTTTACTGACTTCTGCAGCCAGCTCACTCAATACAGCCGCAGCGCCGGATTTGGAAAATGAACTCGACATGATGCAAGATATGTTTAACCTACTCTTCACACAATACACATATTATTAGTTCTTGGTACACTGCAAAGCAAAGCAAGCACTAACCAAACCATATGTGCACATTGATTTAATCGTATTTTTGATGCGATTTTTCGCCAAATTTACTCGCACTAAACGCCAGCAACATTCAGAAAATCTTTTACTTCCGCTAGCCTTGCACAATATATGAGACTGTGGGGCAACATTGGAGGAATATCGGGGGCCCAAATACTCCCCGCTCAAAAATAGGATCGAATTACGGAAAGCCATAAATCAGGTCACAGACCTATTGTACATTCATACAATGCATTTCATAGAAGACCTGCCGATTATCAAGAGTTCATAAATCATCATCTTTCACACTTGCTCTTCGAATATCTTCTTGGAATATTGTCGAAGTTGCGGACTGTCCAGTATCTGTCTGATCAGGCTCCCCCTGCCATCTCTTCCTCTTTCCAAACTGGACAAAACATCGAAGCAATCCGTCAGTAGCGGTATCAGTTTGGCCATAGGCACGCCGCCATCTTCTTCTTCTTTCCTGTTATCTATTCTTGGTATTGGCGCCGCCTCCTCGCCATCTGGAGTATTGGCGGTGGTCGTGAATGAGGCGGGGGAATGCGAGCGAACAAAACTGACCATCTCCATACAAAACCGTTGGACGAGATCAGACAGTAAAGTTCGTTAATTTTTTTCGAACTCACCCGCTAGCATTCGCTTTCCGTATAATAAACCCAATGTCGCGCTGATAAAGTGTTACAGTATGTAGAAGCAGCATTGTACGATAGTATGTGGGGTGGGGTAATTTGGGGCGGGGGGTAAATGTGCGACATAAGTCGCGACGTAGGGTACCGTGGGTAAATCTGGCAATGAGGTAATGCCAGAAACCTGGTACTGAAGATCGTTCTTCCTTCGTGGGTGGCCGAGTTTACCAACAATAAAACCGGCCGGGTTCACCCCATGCTACCCTACATCCTCCATTACATTGCAGCGAACAAAGCGAAATGGATGGGCTCTTGAACGGAAAGCGAGCGCGTGGTGATTTCAAGCAAATTAACGAACTGTAAGGCAACCGTTTCAGGACGACGCAGGGCTCGTCGCAAGCGACGCAATAATGACGTCAATCTCACGTCATTTCCTCCATTATCCGGTAAAAGAGGAACGACGAAGAGACTGAAGTCTTGCTGCTGCTCCAATTTGCTGCAAGTCTGCAGCATCAAAGTTCTGAGTTGACGCTCGTTCAGCGTCTGACGCAGAGGCACTGGGGACCAAATGTCAGCTACCGCCTCGCGAACAAAGCGCTGCAAATGCGTGACGCCTCCTTGACTGCTGAAGTATTGGATGCATTGCAGAAAGAGCTCCTCTGGGCTTCCCTGTGTAGAATTGTTGCTCATAGGCGTTTGATGTGTTGTTTCCCGTACGAGCTGTGAGGCCACGATGGAGATCTGGGCTTTGAGGGCAAGAATGAGAAGCGAGTAGGAGTAACCGGCGCACAGTAGGCGACTCACGCAGTCGAGTTTCAGCTGGGACCAAGCTGCTAACTTCTCCTGTGGATCGTTGAAAGCCTGCGTTTTAAAGGGGGCATGCAGCAATGAATGTTTCGCAAATAAATTTTCCATAGTGACGACGAGATATTTTCTTTCCTGAACCGATTCAAATGCCGCTTATCGTCACAAGTTTGAGGCTAGTGAGATCCACAAAAAGCGACGAAGTCATTTTTTCATTGCGAAAGACCCGACTTGTCTGGAATCAGCAGATAACAACCAAAAGCTATATTCGCTCACAGAAAGAAAACTTCAAAAATCAATATCCTCGCTTTCATCATGAAAATCTAAAATTCATTGCCGCACACCCCCTTTAAGAATCTCCGCAGCCGCTTCAACATTCATCGCTTGACTCAGCTTGTTTTGCAATACCGGTACCAACTCCTCAATGGCCGCATCGCAGGTACGCTGATGCGAATCGAAGATGTAATGCGCGTTAGCCCGCCGCTCCAACTGCTGCTGTGACGAGGACGATTCACCAGGCATAGGGTAGCGTGGGGCAAATTCGTCCATGCTGAGAAATCAACCCAACCTCTATCAATGGTGGTTTTACCACCCATTCAAAAGATGGTTCTCGAAAATGTATTTCGGCATACTTCTGCCTCTGTTTCTATGTTCCTAGCCAAAACTAATGGCCCATTCATATCGGAGAAACGCGCGGGCTTACGCTCGACCTGTCCATGGTTTGACAAACACAAAGGCTAGAGCAGCCATGGATGCGCCAAGCGTACCCCGGACGCGTTTTCTTTCGGATGTGAATAGCCCATAAACAACCTGACTAGCTGGGGTTAACTCCTCCCGAAATTCAAAGCCTCAGTGCGCAACCGATATATGGCAGGAGTTGTGCAACCGACATATTGAAATTGCGTTGCAACCGTCTCACGTCTCACGTTGCTATGGTTACGCAACTCCAATATGTTGTTTAGCGTCGGTTGCGTAACTCCATATATCGGTTAGTTGCGCACTGAGACTTTGAATTCCAGGAGGAGTTAAATCGCCATAAGGTGGGTGAATTTACCCCCAAGGTCGGTTTTGCCCCAAGCTACCCTAGTACTGTCTCCACCTTCCGCTGGTGATGACGTGAATTGTAGACGGCTCTCCAGAGCGAGACGAAGCTGACTGGCCAGTTCGCTGGGACTGCGCTCCATGTAGCGACTGGCCGCGTACAGGCTGCCAGCAAGGACGCCACCCAGAGCCAGCTTGCCGCGGTGCCGCTTCACGAAGTTCCAGACTGCAGACATCGCGCGCTCCTGCACCCTACTTTCAATAATAGCATGTACTGGTTGGTATAGCATGTTCTGGCAATAATGCAAGTGTAGTTTCCTACTTGCGCAAGCCTATTTTGCGTGAAACAGTACTGTAGACCTGGTGCAAATTGTTGACTTCCTTCAATACCAGGCCCTCGTACTTGAAAGGCGCAGAAAACCACATTTCAACCAAGTCTATTTTCTTCCATTGATGACGCAAAATACTCTTTCACAAGATTGGCACATCGTCAAGACATTACCTGGGTAATACCTTGGTACCCAGGTTTCTCAAGTATTTTTTGCGAATCCACGCCATTCATTGGTCAAGAAACGCTCACATCAGGAATTCATAATCTTCTTATTCTCACCAACCTTCTCGCCATTGTACCTATGTACAGCTAAGTTACGCATAATATGACATGAGAACTGTTTCTTATCACAGACCTGCAGTACATACGTATGTACAGTTATGCGCTTACACACAAGCACAACACAGAAAGAAAACAGACTAAAACCAAGGAGCTATAAGTAGAGGAGACGTCACTCCAGCAAATTTCGGGCAGAGACAGTGTCCGGACGTTCGCGTGATTTAGCTTCCGGTTTTCTTAGGTCTGTGGCATGCCATAGAGGCCAAATCAAGCCATACTCAGATCATACATATACCCCAACTTTCTTCGATCTTTTCAATGGTGGGGTCGGCGTTAACCCATCCCCAACTGGTATGGCCGAAAATGGCCATTTTTCAGCTTTTTGACAAAAGTAGGGTATTTTGCAAGCCTCAGTGCAACACGTACAGAGCCAGCCAAATGCTGTCCTTCTCAAATTCCACCACCAAGGGTCCAAAGTCTCCAGTGGTGATGTTAACTCCTTCCCCACCACTCTGGTAACCTGAGAAATTGTTGAAAAACTGCCTTTTCAAATGCATTTCTACCCAAATATGCCACCCTAGTGCAGTCAAGCAGAGAAAATTAGAGTACCCTACCCTAGTTTTATGCGTAGATTTCAAAAATGAAACTGGTTTTTCCATTACACCCCGTTTAAGGCCTGATAAACCCGATTTTTCATGTGTTTCGAATGGAAAAGTGTACCAAAAGCAATTTTTTTGAAAATCAGGTACCCTGACCTAATTTTTAGCGTAGATTTCAAAAATGACCTTCATTTTTAAATTATTCCATTTTTAATGCCTAATATACCCGATTTTTTACTTGTCTTATCACAAAAATGACATAAAAAGAGGCTGCTTAGGCCTTAAAAATGGAATAATTTAAAAATTAAGGTCATTTTTGAAATCTACGCTAAAAATTAGGTCAGGGTACCTGATTTTCAAAAAAAATGCTTTTGGTACACTTTTCCATTCGAAACACATGAAAAATCGGGTTTATCAGGCCTTAAACGGGGCGCAATGGAAAAACCAGTTTCATTTTTGAAATCTACGCATAAAACTAGGGTAGGGTACCGTATTTTTGGGTGTATATCCCCCATTGTATATCCCCCCCCCCCCCCCAGTGTATAACCCCCCATTGGCAAAACATAAATTTTGCCCAGTGTATATCCCCCCCTGGTGTATAATCCCCCATGTACTGGAAGACCGCGATTATGCCCTAAAACACATGCTTTTGACCTCAAAAACATGCCTCTACACACCTCTCAAAAACATAAATTTTGCCCAGTGTATATCCCCCATTGTGTATATCCCCCCAGTGTATAACCCCCCATCAGACCTCTCGATTTTTGTATAGATACATACACCCAAAAATACGGTACTCTAATTTTCTCTGCTTGACTGCACTAGGGTGGCATATTTGGGTAGAAATGCATTTGAAAAGGCAGTTTTTCAACAATTTCTCAGGTTACCAGAGTGGTGGGAAAGGAGTTAACATCACCACTGGAGACTTTGGACCCTTGGTGGTAGAATTTGAGAAGGACAGCATTTGGCTGGCTCTGTACGTGTTGCACTGAGGCTTGCAAAATACCCTACTTTTGTCAAAGAGCTGAAAAATGGCCATTTTCGGCCATACCAGTTGGGGATGGGTGAACGCCGACCCCACCATTGAAAAGATCGAAGAAAGTTGGGGTATATGTATGATCTGAGTATGGCTTGATTTGGCCTCTATGGCATGCCACAGACCTTAGAAAACCGGAAGCTAAATCATGCGAACGTCCGGACACTGTCTCCGCCCGAAATTTGCTGGAGTGACGTCTCCTCTACTTTATAGCTCCTTGCTAAAACACACTTGCTGGCTGATGCAAACGACTGCAGTTATTTATGTCTTCTTCTTCCACTACCACCACCAACACCACCACCACCAACTCCACCCATTCCTGCTTCACTGGACGCACTTTGCAACTGTTTCATCATATTTTGTAGTCCTGGCATACCGCCTGAAATAGTCATCCTTAGCGCGATACACACGTGGTGAGCAAACTCACGGTGAATTCACGGTGAGTTTGAACTTTCGAGTTTTATTTTTTGTGAAGAGCAATTCTCACTTGCTCCCACGCGCAAAATTTTTCTCGCGTGTTCACACGTAGTGAGTTTCAAACTCACGACGGTGAATTAGCGCACTATTCCATATTTTATTGCCTTTTCCTCAAAGCGCAACTTTTTGCTCAAAGGGTCTCACAGGGTAAACCCGGTCACATATGCAGAAAAAATGACCTTTCGGTGTCCGGGTTTACCCCGCAGTATCCCTTATTTTTCCTCAAAATCTTCCAGTCAAAGGCAAAAAATTGTGTGCCGACGAACCACCATGAATAAATACATCATTACGTACAGGGTGTGCAAAAATTGCTACCCCTTTCCTTACCCATATGCTGTAGTACGCGAGGATCCATCATTTTCGCCATTTCTTGCTGCATTTTCATCATCTGAGCCGGATTCACATTCTTACCAGCCATATCGCCACCCTGTAAGCATACAAGCGAAGTGTATCACGCATTATTATCATAAAAATAGGATAGTGCGGGGTAATTTGGGCCAGGGGAAATTCGGGCCACCTCAGATTTATCTTCGTTTATTTTAGCTAGAGGTACGGTACATACATAGCCGATAGGGGTATCAAGAAAACTGTGCAGTTCAGAGCGAGGAAATCGCGATGATAGCGTTTTCACAAGATTTGCTCCTTCCCAACACCAGATACTATAAGACAAGGTGGCCCGAATTACCCCGCACTGCTATACACAGGCGCTCCACAAAAGCTAGTGTACCACTTCACATTAGCTGCCCAACCTCACTCCCAACACGCTTACAGTACACGAGAACAGACCCATAGCCCGTAGTTACACTGTATACATACATACTCGCAACACAGTGATGTTTAAGACGGAAGAATAGTCACCATGCCGCCCAAAGCTTGCACTTGCTGATCAAAACAAATGAAGGAAAGCAATTGCTCATGGTATCGAATCGTTTCCATGTACAAATGGGCGAGGTCGCATTTAGCGCTGCGCACACGTAGTACGCTTTTGTTGCAAAACTTGTTATCTTTATGCTCATCTTATTTACTTTAAATTATTTAGCCAAATAGCCTCCACTTGTTGGTTATTTGGCAAAAAAAGTAAACAAAATGTGCATAGAAAGAGACAAGTTTTGCAAGAAAAAGCGCTATTTGCGACCTCATCCATTTTAGGAGAACTGTTCTTGGTGGCTCGGTATTATTACCTACGCCCGACAGATATCGAATTGATATATGAGATGTCATCAGCAGCCCAAATTACCCTGCGCTACCCCTGAAACCGTGATGCGTGTTTTTAGCCCCATATTTCCTCACCTTGAATAAACCCTTGATACTGCCCATTTTCTTAACCATGTCTGCAAACTTCTTGTACTGGTGCAGGAGCTCCTTCACTTCGGAAATCGATGTTCCCGAACCCCGAGCGACTCTTCCTATACGACTGGGCTGTTTTTGAAAGAGATCGTTCGCCTTCAAACTGTCGAGCTCTGCAACACAGTACACAAGATTTCATAATAATGTAGAATCAGAATCAGTATAAGAAATGCTCAGCTAAGCTAATAGGCATAGTAGCTTGGTGTAGGAGTAGCTATAGTTAGCTTATGACCAGCTTACATAGGTAGGCTAGGTACCTTCCAATGGGGGGTTATACACCAGGGGGATATACAGAGTGTCTCAAAATAAACCGAACACTTTTCCATGCATGTAACTTTGGAACCACACGTTAGATTTTCATGCGGTTTTTTCTATTTAGTAGCCAAGGCTTCAACTTAGATGTGTACAAAATTTCAACTATTTTCTCCACATACTTCGGAAGTTGCGACGGTTTGAATCTCGAACCTCAAAATCGACGTTTTTCTTCAGTATGGAGAAAAATTTCGGTCTTAATTTTTCAAGATACCCTGTTCCATGCGTTTGCTATGGAGGCAATGGGGATAATGCATGAGATACACATTTTCTAGCATTTTGGGACCTCTTTTTTCATTATGAGACAAATTTTATCTTGAACCCATGCACAAAAGACCCCTCAATCAGTGCGAAAAACCCTCGTTTTTGACCGCTGGAGAAAGAAGGTGTTTGAGCACCTTCCACTGGGCCTACGAACCTAAAATTTTGTACACATCTAAGTTGAAGCCTTGGCTACTAAATACAAAAAACCGCATGAAAATCTAACGTGTGGTTCCAGAGTTACATGCACGGAAAAGTGTTCGGTTTGTTATGAGACACCCTGTACACTGGGCAAAATTTATGTTTTGCCAATGGGGGGTTATACACTGGGGGGGGGGGGGGGGGGGGGGGGGGGATATACAATGGGGATATACACCCAAAAATACGGTATGCCGATAGTGTCACCTACTGTAGCGTACCTTGATCTGTCATACTATCCATCATAGTCATCAACTTTTTTAGACGTGCCATCGATAGTCACCTACTGTAGCGTACCTTGATCTGTCATACTATCCATCATAGTCATCAACTTTTTTAGACGTGCCATCGATTCTTGTTCGTTTCCCTTGGACATAAAATCAGGCCCGAATCCTGGAATCATACTCTGAAAAAATCACGAAATCATAATTTTAAACTTCACTAACTTTTCTCGAATTGCATGGGAATGGGACGTTCGCGTAATTTAAACCTCGCATTTCATACCATTATCTGATTGAATGGTCCCATCCGCATGATATTCTGAAACTGCTCGTACATATCCCTCAGCGTAAACTGCCCTAAAACACAAAGCAAACCAACTAATAACCCACCTTTTTGCAACAGTTTGTCATTGGGTTTGTTGTGCCTTTGCCCGTGCTGCGAAAACTAGAAACCCACTGACGAATTTTCTCTGCGTATGTTTTCCTATTCTTCTGCGGGTACACATTACAAATTGCGCAGCACGAGCAAGGCTAAATAAGACATCTTCTATACAGCAGCAGCTAGGAAGGAAGACTAGAGTCTGGCAAGAGTTCGCTATGGCATTCAAGGCGCGTTGCGTAAAATAGATACACAAATGCGAATTTTTGTCCATGTACTCCCATTTAGCAGAAGTACACGCAAACTACGCAGGACCACTTGAGACCCATAGCCAACTCTCTCTGGCCAGAATAGAGTGGAGTTTTACCGTGTTTTAGTTTCTCGATCAATTCTTCATTTTCCTCCAGCTTCAGCTCGTTCACTTTGTCTATCAGTCCTTCTATGTCGCCCATACCCAGCAGCTTCTGTACGAACGGCTTCACCTTGAACACCTCCAAGTCATCAATGTGCTCTCCTGTACCGATGAAGATGATGGGGCTTTTGGTCGCAGCCACCCTGCAATAAAATGGTGCATTATGAACAACCATAAACAACTAGGGCTCATTGTGTGTGGCATAAATACGATGGGCAACCTCTGCTAATGTTTTAAGAAAGGTTTTCTGTTGCGGTTGCATAGTACGTGGAAGGGGGGTACTTTTTGTAAATCGAGATAATGTAAGACAAATCGCCATGACAAGAGAGCAAAACGGATCCGGACTAGAACGAGAGTGGCGACTTGCCTTACAAGTGACGAGTTCGAACTTCTGTTGCGGCTGTTGCATGCGTCAGCTTATTAGACACGAGGAGCATAGGTAGCTCAAGCGTTTGTTGTGTGTTGACTGTATCGGTAGTGGACGGTAGCATTTTCAATATTTATCTGACTATACATTATGTACAGGTACGAGAGCGAACACAAAGTGAGCGTCAGAGCGTCAAGAACAAGCGAGAGAACGAATGAGAGCGAAAGAGAGAAGCGCCTATATTTATACCGCGCGCGAACAAAAATACTGCAACTGTTCCTACTAAAATTACCGTATGTGTCACAATAATATGCCTATCGGATTCCCCATCAAAAACTGCATATGTAGATGAAGTTTTAGGAAAAAATTTGTTCAGGCATCATCGAGATATTCATGGGTAAAGGTGGGCAGGTCGCATTTTTGCCGTTTTTCAACGTTTTTAGCCATATTTCAGCAACCGCAGGGTTTAGAGGGCTACAATTTGGCGTGCGAAAAGATCCCATAGGGACCCAAGTCTGGACCAATTTTGAGCCCAATCGGCCACCTGTATGGCGAGATATAGCGTCACAAAGTGCATTTCTGTATATTTTGCACCTGTTGCAAATTTAGTTTTTTGAATACCACGGCGCGAATACATGCCCTGCACGGGGTAAAATTTTGACAGCAAGTAGAGAAGGGTTAGGCCTAAAAACTTTAGTACTACCGCAAAAAATCTCTATAATTGGAATTGGGACTACAGTCTTCTCGAATAGTGAAAAATGCAGCAAAAATTTTCCCGCCTTTTTTATTTTTCAAGATAAATGAGCAATACCACTGAAACTTTTTCCTCGTAAGTAGCCTATCTTATGTAGAATTTGATGTAGATTTCAAAAATAAAATTATTTCTCCCGAAAAATTTAACCCCTAGCATATAATTTTGCAAAAGTAGTATATTTTTTGTGAATTTTGGGTAAGGGTTAAATTTTTTGGGAAAAACAATTTTATTTTTGAAATCTACATCAAATTCTACATAAGATAGGCTACTTACGAGGAAAAAGTTTCAGTGGTATTGCTCATTTATCTTGAAAAATAAAAAAGGCGGGAAAATTTTTGCTGTATTTTTCACTATTCGAGAGGACTGTAGTCCCAATTCCAATTATAGAGATTTTTTGCGGTAGTACTAAAGTTTTTAGGCCTAACCCTTCTCTACTTGCTGTCAAAATTTTACCCCGTGCAGGGCATGTATTCGCGCCGTGGTATTCAAAAAACTAAATTTGCAACAGGTGCAAAATATACAGAAATGCACTTTGTGACGCTATATCTCGCCATACAGGTGGCCGATTGGGCTCAAAATTGGTCCAGACTTGGGTCCCTAGGGGATGTATGTGTGTACCAAATTGTAGCCCTCTAAGCCCTTCGGTTGCTGAAATATGGCTAAAAACGTTGAAAAACGGCAAAAATGCGACCTGCCCACCTTTACCCATGAATATCTCGATGATGCCTGAAAAAGTTTTTTCCTAAAACTTCATCAACATATGCAGTTTTTGATGGGGAATCCGATAGGCATATTATCTCGATTCACAAAAAGTACCCCCCTTCCGCCTATACTACAGGCTACTCTCAATCCTTACAGAAAACGTTTCTTAAAGAGAGTTCGATTTGATAATGTGACTAGTGTTTTGTCCATCCATTATTATACAAACTATACAGGTTATTGCTATTGTGAGACACAAATTCGACGGGCAACTTGTGCTAATGTTTCAAAGAAAGCACAAAGGAAACACCTGTTTCGCATTTGATAATGCGACTCCAGTGCTTCGACCATTCTTCATTATTATACAAACTACGGGTTATTGTGGGGCATAAATTCGATGGGTAACCTCTGCTAATGTTTCAAAGAAAGCATAAAACGAACATCTGTTTCGCAGTTGATAATAATGCACCTCCCCATCCCGTCCATCCATTGTGATACAAAACTTCCGTACGGGTTATTGTGGGACACAAATCCGACGGGCAACCTGTGCTAATGTTTCAAAGAAAGCACAAAGGAAACATCTGTTTCGGAGTTGATAATGAAACTTCAAAGAAAGGCCCATCTATTCATTGTTATACAAACAATGTTTCAAAGGAAGCATAAAACGAACATCTGTTTCGCAGTTGATAATGCAACTCCTCGTCCCGTCCATCCATTGTGATACAAAACTACTGGACGGGTTATTGTGGGGCACAAATTTGACGGTAATGTTTCAAAGAAAGAATTGTGGGGCACAAATTCGACGGGCAACATGTGCTAATGTTTCAAAGAAAGGATAAAGCAAACATCCGTTTTGCAGTTGATAATGCATGTCCATGTTGCTCTGTCAACAGTCCATCCATTAATACAAATGTACCAACTATATATATGTTCACACTTCACACACTTACGCGCTCAACGCCCCTCCTCCTTTTGCGTGCCCGTCCAGTTTGGTGACAATCACGGAAGCCACGTCCACTTTCTGCTTGAAAGCTCGCGCCTGCGCCTCGCACGCTTGGCCTATCGAGGCGTCCATCACAAACACCACGTTATCCGGCTCCTGCAACAGTACAGGGGGACTCAGTTCATTATTGGCAGTAGTAGCCCGGGTGAACTCATGAAGTTGATGTTTCAGCTTCTCAACAGATGTATGGACTAGTTGCACAAAAGAAATATGGGTGGTCGCGAGAGTTGACCTCTTTATTACGCTTTTTCAGCGCATTTTTTGATCGGTAAAGGGACAGAGAAAAAAGAAGTGAACTACACAGGGGTCCACTTTGTGATCATTCATTGTTCTTGGCGCAACTCATAGTCAAGCCACCCCAGCACGCGCCCCCGTACGCCGAGCGCATTTATCCCCAATGTGAATGAGCCATAAGCCCTTTTAGCCTGTGTTCTTTCTTTCTACAAACGACCGACCATAATGATGGCCCGTTCACATCAGCAAGTAAATACGCCCGGCGTACGCCGAGCGTTGTCATGGTTGTCCATGCTATTATTTTCCAACTGACACGCTGAGCGTACGCCCAACGTGAGTTTCCGATGTGAATGGGCCATAAACAGCGCTTTTCACTTACAACTGCGTTGGAGACTTGTAACATTTCTTCGAACAAACTCTCTTCCTGCATGTGTCTGCCACTGGTGTCCACAATAATAATCTCGAAACTCTCCTTCTTGAATTTGTCCACTCCCTCTTGAGCGATCACTACTGGGTCCATTTCTGTATAGCTAAAATAATAAGCAATTACTCATTACTGATTTCTGTGCGCGCTGCGAAAATAGTAGGCCTAGGGTACTATGCGGTAATCCCGGCCATGAGAAAAAATCCGGCCACCTAAGTTGCAGGGCTGTATAAGTACGCTATCAATAGATTCCTTGAACGCTGCTCTTTCAAATGAGCTATTTGGTCCATCATTAGCTGAAACAGAAAGTTCACGGGAGCTTAGGTGGCCGGGTTTACCCCATGGCCGGATTTACCCCATAGTACCCTACTCACTTTAGTCAAACCAGTATTTGTTTGCCGCAGGCTATGGCCAAACCATAATTGCTGAACGTGGTTTGGCCACAGACATCTGAATGTCTATCTAAAGTTGTGGACCGATATTTTTGCACGACAAAAAACAAGGCCCAGAGATGTCCATGGACACTCAGATATCATAGTGGCCAAACCACGCACAACGAATATGGACGAGTTGCAGTAGTAACGCGATCGGGTTGGTCGTTAGCAACCCCGCGCTATTTAGTGAAAGTTTAGATCGGCGCCTGCGGCGTCGGTAACGCTCTTCAATCATCTGGGAGCGGAAAAGGTGCGAGTGAAAAAGAACTGAGAACAAATGACATCGACGGCTCCACAGGCAACCGATCTAAACTTTCACTAAATAACCGCGGGGTCGCTATCGACCAACCCAATCGCGTTACCGCAACTGCTAAATACGCACTGACTGTGTTTCCTCTCATTTTATCAATGGACGGACAGCTTACATACCTGCCGTAGAACGGTATCCTAGCTTTGGTCGCGTTTTGTTTCAGCTGGTCAAAAGCGCCTGCTCGGAATGTATCAGCGCAAATAAGACACGTTTTCCAATTCTTCTTTTGGTAGAAATAGGCCAGCTGCAATGCATGCAAACATAAGCCTCTGAAGCGAACCACATTCATACGCAATCTGTCGTTTTTTCATGTATCCTACTTTTTTACTATTCCTATATAATATTCGGTATTCGAAAACGACAGATTCTTCTGCACGATATAGGGTATCATGGGGTAAAAACTCCGGCTGGTTTCATGGGTGAGGTAAACCCAGCCACTGACGTAAAACGGTCTTTTGTACTAAGTGGCCTGGTTTACCCCATAGCCGAGTTTACCCCACAGTACCTGCTTACACCCGGTAAAGCATAGCATGTAGCGTCACGGGTAAGAAAACGCAATCTAATCTCGACCGTTGTAGTGTATTTTCTGCAATAACCTTTGTGCAAGTGGTTGTTTTTCCGCTTCCCTGTAAGCCCACAAACATGATGACGTTAGCCTTTCCCTTCACTGGCGTCCATGCGGCAACCTTGGGGTCCACTAATTTCGTAAGCTCAGTGAACACAGACCTCTGAATAAGGCGACGCTTGTTCATTCCGCCCGCCATCTCGTCAAAATTTATCGTTTTCCTGTACAGAAAATTCCACGTAAAACAGGGTAAGCGAGGGCAATTTGGACCGCATTTATATGTTGGACCAAGGAGCTCCTTGGTTGGACCAAATTACCCCGAAATACCCAACACAATGTTCGATACAAGTAAAAATAATGGACGATTCACACGTAGACGCTTACTTGACGTTTTCCCGCAGTTGCTGCACCAACTTTATGTTCACATCTGACTCGAGTAAAGCTCGACATACTTCTTTTAGCATGGAATCAAGCACCTACAGAAACAGAGAAACAGCAGCACAAGTGTAACAGGTGAGCATAATACCAAACAAACTGCACGAATCTATGTGAATTGGGCATTACTTCTTCATTGATGATTGTTGCTTGGCTCAGAGAGCCGATGGCATTTCGAATCCTGCGTCCCAAATCTGCGAGCACCATTATTGTTTATCTGGAATATTATTCAATATTTAGCTCGAAAATTGTTTGCAGTTTGCCAGCGCAGCAAAAATCGAAACTCTCTTTTTTCTTTTGTTTTGTTTTTGTTGCGGATGTCTTTCACTATTTGCATATTTGCGACTATTTTGTAACAGGTTTGGAAAAGAAAATTACGAAGGAGCGAAAACTAAATAAAGAAAATATTTGCAGCGCATAGCACAATGATTGCGAAATTTCGAAATTTTTGAAATTTTATTTGTCAAAACTTTTTTGTCGGTATTTATTGTTTTTATGCAATATGGAAATAGCAAATATTTTGCATTTTTTATTTACAGGAAGTTTATCGAAGCAACGTTCATTTGGGTTGACTTCAACGGGTAGCGTTTCATCAAACGACAAGACTTTTCCATCAAGACCCAAAAATCCCGGAAAAGCGCGCAGAAATCCCAGATTTTTTCAAACTCGCTCACAACTGATCAAAATGGATGGATTCTTGAACGATGCGGATTCCGCAATCGATATTCACTTATGGAACTTGTACGAGCAAGAGATCTGTGAAATTTTGGCGAATAACGCAGATTTCTCACAAGAACGGTGGCGATCACTGTTTCAAGGTAATATTTCAGGGTAACGCGGGATAAATCCGGCCATCGGGATGTATGGAGCCTCGAATTTTTGTTGTGGTCGTAGGTCTCTCCCAGTTACCCTGTCTGTGTTTGGGACGTTTATCAAAAAAGTTTTGTTTGCTGAAATTTCGTATTGCGTGGATTAGTTTGCGCAAAAAAAGTACGAAAGTCCACGGACTCTACAGTGAAGCAGTCCTGTCTGTGACTTTCAAGCTACTGAAAGTATGGACCAGTTGCGCTTAGAAATGCGGGCAACGGTCCACTATTCACCATCTATTTTTCTATTTGAATCGCTTTTGAGGAAGTAGGGTACTGTGGGGTAAACCCGGACACCTTTATCTCAACAACCATACGACCAATCGATTCCTTGAACTCTCCTCTTTCAAATGAGCTACAATATTCATCATATACTGAAGCGGCAAGTTCAGAACAGCTTAGGTGCCCGGGTTTACCCCGCAGTACCCTACATCAGCTAATTTGCAGTCTACTAAAGTGCGTATGTTTTCAGCTCCCGTTTATGAAAGAACAGTCAAAGCGCAGCTGGCTCATTCGACCAGTCCAGAAGATAAGGCTGCCAGATTTTTTTTGCTTCTCAAGAATCACGATAGATGTCCAAATCGAGATGCCACACGTGAAACCTTACTGCAGTTTGTGCGAGAACGTAAGCGATAGGTTCGTTTCTGTCTGTAATAATCGATCCAACGAGAAAAACGGAGATATTTGGGAAGGGATGATCATTTCCATGTCGGATAACGTGTGGTGCAGTCGGACACTTAGCTTTTTGCTCTATTTTTTGTAACTCGTGACCAAGAGAGTCAAGCGTAATGGAATATCGCAACCCTAATCAGTGCACTAGCAGACCCAGTTGTTGATCGATATTGATTCATGTCCGACTTTACCCCATGCTACCCCAATTTACCCCTATGCTACCCAAATTTCGTGCGAAAAAAGAAGCTATTATTGTGCTTTTCTTTCTGTTGCTGTAGTGGGTGTTTCTTTTCTATGAAGTAGGCCCAAAAGAAACAGTACGATACTTTGCATAGATAGCAGCTATGTGCTTCTTTCAGATAATTGTGATCTCTATTCTCTACTCGACTGTGACTTGCTATCTTCGGACCAGAAGTTGCTGTTTCGAAAATTCCTTCTGCAAATAGGCAATATTTCCGCATTTCTTGATGTGGGACCATTGTTGGAAAATATGCCATCATCATGGAGAGAACATTTTTCAAGATTCGATCTTTCAGCGCAAAAAGGTAGGTAGTAGGTGCATGCATATGCTATCCAGTTGTCGCCAACTATTGGCCAGTTGCGCTAAGACTTTTGGGTGGTCACGGGATGGTATCACGGTATTTAGCGTAAGCTTCACTCGGTGTCAGTAGGGACGTCGACATCGTACAGTCATGTGCGAGCGGAAAAGAAGTGAGCTACAAGAAGGAAAGACAACAACGAACGTCGTCGACGACCACGCCAGAACCGATCTAAACTTTCACGGGGCCAATTCGCGACCACCAAGAAGTCTTAGCGCAACTGGTCAAAACTGAACGAACGTGAGTTTCCTCTATTGTTTTAGCTGAACGAGCGCGCAAAATTCTGCTACGCGAATTGCCTTATTGTTCCGGTGAATGGTATTGGGAGTTTTGGGCGCTTCTGTATGCCTGTGATGAGGAATCTGCCAACAAGAAACTATGCTCAACGGCCTTTCCTGATTTCAGTGAAAAATACCGTAAGTTTTGGTTCACATAGGTAGGTGGTGGTGGGTCACGAAGTTATGCCAGTTATGAAATGTTCGTAGTTTTATGTGCTGTGATTTGATTTTGTTTTTTCTTTGTTTTTCAGAGGAGCACAAGCGTGAATTGCTCATAAACTGTAAGTAAACAAGCGACTTTTGCGTTGACTGTGAACTTGCCCATTACCATTACCCATGTCGTGTGTGATACTATCCACATATTGAGTTGTTATAGTATAGAGCGTGGCCGTAAGTTTACCTCATTTCCTTTTGCCGTCCAGACAAAATCATAAAAGTCACAAGTTCACCTGAGCTGTTCCCATAACACAAGTAGGAGTAGGCGTAAGTAGTAAAGTTTCTTTTCTGCGTAGGACGTAGGCTACAAACGTAAGATAAAAACCAAGTAAACAGTTTGAGACAAAACAGATACAGTAAGCTGAACAATAAGCAGTGAAGGAAGATAAACAGTAAGCAAACGTTCGTCATTCCTGCCTGTATGAACTCGTGCGTGGGTGACTGTGATGTTTCGGCTTGTTATGAGACTGAGCAGGTTGGGGGTCGTCTAAAAAGAAAAGGGGGTCGTTATCCTGCAGCCAGCTCAATCACATCACAACTCAATCCACACCGGTCCCACCCTCGCATTCAGCCGTTAAGTGTGATGGGTCCCGTAACGAATGCGTCTAAAGATTACGGTAACGACGAAGCGCGCCGCGTTTCTTCGTTTTCTTTTCTTCGTTTCTTCTTCTGCTCGCGCGCGCTTCGTCGTTACCGTAATCTTTAGACGCATTCGTTACGGGACCCATCACACCTAACGACTGAATGCGACGGTGGGACCGGTGTGGATTCGTGAATTGTTTCAGCTGAAATTGCTTTTGTGCCTTCCGACCAGTCACTCCAAGATTTCTTCGATTCTTCTTCACCAAATCTTGCCGCATCATCTTTACGGACTTACCCAGCGGAGCGCTATGTAGGGTGTGGCGACTCGGGGAGAGGTAATTATGGTTTTTCGACATCACGTTTCTTTGCTAAGTTTGCTATGGCTCATTGTATCTGTAAAGGTGTTGTGTACATTTGTGGGTGTAGCCGCGTTCAGATTAGCGACGTATGTACGGTACGTCCAACGTACATACATGCGTACGCCCAAAAATAGTATGGACAGCCGTCGTCTTTTTCCGGGCGTACGTCGCTATTCTGAACGTGGCATGAGATTGGATACGTGTCCTTATGTACTCTTGCATTGCAGTGGATGATAATGATCAAGCGGAGGAGCTGGTGTTACACGAGTACCAAAAGGAGCTGGTTGCTCCTGCGTTGTTGGGCAAGAACACCGTCGTGTGCGCGCCTACTGGCAGTGGCAAAACATTTGTGGCCGCTAAAGTCGTCCTGGAACATTTGGAACAGTTTTCGCCAGCTGCGAAGGAGAATCGGCCATTGGTAAGAAGCAATAGAATAGCTAGGGTACTGCGGGGTAAACCTGGCCGTCTCCTTGGAGGCATATCCCCAGCCTGCAATAGGTGGCCGGCCGAGTTTTATGGCTCATCTTTCTCCCCCTTGGCAGACCACCTAGAGTCCCAACGCTGTCACCGAGGGTAGGTTCTTGGTATTGTACTCACCATCATATGCCTGCCTTGCAATCAAAAGTCGGGCTCCGAATCTGCGTTTTTCGTAACGTTTCCTGCGCCAACCCTCCCCCCCCCCCCCCCCCCCCCAGACAAACCCCCTCCGACCGTTTAGAAGTTACTATGTCGCTGTGTCCCTACTTGTGTCCCTGTGTCCCTACTGTGTCCCTGCCCCCATATGGTACACACCCGGCGTTACGCTGGAATACAGCTTGAACAATCGCTATAAGGCATTTTTACAAAATGTAATCAAAGAACGCAAGTTGTGCTTTTTCAAAAAGGCTTAGAAGACGGGGCTCATGCTTCAGGCTTAGGCTGAGGCTCAGGCTTAGAGGATGCAGACGCCCCAGCCTAAGCCTCAGCCTCAGCCTAAGCCTAAAGCCTCAGTCAAAGCCTCAGCCTAAGCCTAAAGCCTGAGCCTACTTTGAAAAGGCACAACTTGCATTCTTTGATTACATTTTATAAAACAAAATGCCTGGTAGCGATTGTTCAAGTTGTATTCCAGCGTAACGCCGGGTGTGTACCATATGGGAGGCAGGGACACAGTAGGGACACAGGGACACAGTAACTTCTAATTGCTCCCCCTCCGCCTGTTTCGGCGTTTCGTCATTCATGAACAATCCCTTTCCTTGTCATTGGGAAAAATACCACCAGCGACCGCATACACCCGTTTCTTCGTGAATCGGGCATGATTTTCTTCTTTGTGTTATGCTCAGGTGGCATTCCTGGTGCCGAAATTGCCTTTGGTGGCGCAGCAACATCGTGTACTGCGACGGTTTCTTCGGAAGGAATGGCAGATTCAGATGCTGTCAGGCGCGGACGACAGCGACGCTCCGAAAAGCCGCACCATACTCAGCAATCACGTGACTGTGATGACGCCGCAAATATTGGTGTAAGTTGAGTAGTATTCCAGGCGCACGGTATTTATTTGGGGTGGGGTACGTATTTTGGCGATCTCCATAAACCTTGTCATTTGGCAGTTTCATCATTTGGTGGCTGTTAGTTAGGTGGGTTTGATATGTCATGCAATTTGCGAAAGTAAAAAGCAAGCAAGCAAGCCATTGCCACCTTTTCAGTTCGTTTCGAGACCCCAATTTGCTTTAGGAATGCGTTACGTAGTCCCGACGAAGCGGATCAGTTAGACATTGAACAGTTCACTCTTCTGGTGTTTGATGAGTGCCATCATTGCAAAGACGGTCATCCATACAACGGTATGATATCCAGCTCAAAATTGAGCTGTTATTAGTGCACCACACACGTGGTTGATGAGTGAACTCGACCGGAAATTCTCCGTGAGTACGTGATGAACCATAGGGAGGCCAGTGAATTCACCGGGAGTTTGTAACTGGCCACGTGTGAACACGTGAGAATAATTTCGCGCATGGGAGCAACTGAAAATGCTCAAAACGCAAAACAAAACTCGGAAGTTCAAAGATCAAACTCTCCGCGAATTCACCCTGAATTTACTCACCACGTGTGTAGCGCACTATTTTTCCTTTTATACCTGCCTCGGTTTCAACCTCTCTAGTGGATCTTCAAACGAGGGTTTTTCTTCTTCAGATATCATGACAGTCTACCAAGACCAAAATTTCTCCCCCGGTGGTTTCAAAACGGGTAGAAAACCGCAAGTTTTAGGCCTGACTGCATCGCTTGGTAAGAAAAGAAGGACTGCCTGGCTATGGGATCGGTATGCAGTTTTATCGTAATCGGTTGCATGGAAATGGAGATATCCGCCATATGCGGTAACGCGATTGGGTTGGTCTATGGCTACCCCGCGGTATTTAGTGAAAGTTTGGATCGGTGCCTGCGGGGTCGTCGACCTTGTTCAATCATCTGGAAGCGGAAAAGGAGCGAGTGAAAGAGAATTGACAACACGTCGACGACCCCGCAGACACTGATCCAAACTTTCACTAAATACCGCGGGGTCGCTATCGAACAACCGAATCGCCTTACTGCATATGGCGGATAGTGATGCTTGTGATTGGAGTCGAGCCTGAAAAACCCGATACAATGCGTGTGCTGTGAAGGTGTGGGCAAGGGTACGACGAAAATGGATGACGCGATTCAGCATATTTTACTTGTGAGCGCAAATTTGGCGGCGGAAGCGTTGAGCGTTGTGCGGGAAAACAAAGCGGAACTGGCTGAAAAGATACCTGTGCCGGATGACGGTATGTCGCTTTGCTATAATAGGGTACTGTGGGGTAAACCCGGCCACCAAAAGCTCCCGTGAATTGCTGTTTCAGCAAATAACGAACCAGATAGCTCGTTTGAAAGAGGGGAGTTCAAGGAATCGATTGATATCCTACTCGTCTCAATCGGTCCATTGGTTGCTGAGATATGCAGCCCTGAAACTTAGGTGGCCGAATTTTCCCATGGCCTGGTTTACCCCATAGTACAGTACCATACTGTAAGAATGTGTACTATGTAAGATAAATTTTCGAATTCTCGCAAGCTTTGTTATTTCACACTGTTGCATGTGTTTGCTACTTTTGTACAACTGTGAATATTGCCTTATTATTGTTTGTGTTTTTCCAGAGCAAGAATTCATACCAGCCAGTTTGGCTTCAGTGCAGTTTGGTAGCATTATTGCTGAAGCAATGTTAGCCCTGGAACAAAGGCTACAGGAGCCGTTAGGTACAGTCGTTTATGCTCTTTTCTCTATAGGGTACTATGGGGTAAACCCGGCCAAGGGAAAATCCGGGCACCTGAGTTTCAGGGCTGCATATCTCATCATCATCACTTTATTCATGATCGCATGCGTGCGCACAACATACAACCAATGGTATTATTGTCGCATACCACAAATGCAGTAAACATGGCGAATACCAACCAAATTGTGTATAAAAAAGCGCTCTACATACAATTCGTACGTAGTTTCAACTTACGTAAAACAGCAACCAATGGACCGATTGAGACAAGTATGATATTAATCGATTCCTTGAACTCTGCTCTTTCAAATGAGCTATTTGGTTCATCATTTGCTGAAATGGCAAGTTCGCAGGGCTTGGGTGGCCGGGTTTACTCCATGACCGGGTTTACCCCACAGTACCCTACTGATTCGATTCTCATTATTTTATTATCTACCTGCGGGAAGTTTTTATATTTTTCTATCGGTTTTGGATATTTTGTTGTTTTTTCCGACCGTGTGTACAGAGTGGCTAAGAAATACGCAAAAGGAATTTGCCGACCTCTGCATCAAACCCACAGATGCCCGTTGGACTTTTCAATACAGCAACTGGGTAGCTCAACTCAAGGCCAAAGCACCGCGCTTACCCGAAGATAGAAGAAAACCAATGATTTTGGCCTGTTTGGATTATCTTTGGGTATGCTAGGCAATCATGCGGAAGTTTCTTCGCTACGTACAATATGTAATTGAGGTATAGGGTGCTGTGGGGTAAACCCGGCCACCAAAGCTTCTTTGATCTTACTGTTTCAGCAACCGATGAACCAAGCAGCTCATTTGAAAGAGGAGAGTTGAAGAAAGCGATTGATATAAATTTGTTTCAATTGGGGTGGACTCTGTCAAGCCATAAAGTCACTAGCTCACCCAAAAGAGGCGACGAATTATTTCGTTATTATGTAATGGGAGTAGCCTGGGTGAACTCGCGGCTTTGCCGTTTCGGCTGGTTATGACTTAGGGCTCAGTTACTTGTGCCCTGTAGTATGCTACCTTGTCCTAAGTACTTTGCCTATGATACATATCTTTGTTGTAGCTCTATCACTTGGCGATTCACATGAGCAAACACTTGCCTTCTGTTCAAGCAGTAGAATACCTGAGGGAAACGTTCGCAGAACGACATCCGGTCCTACCGGAAGACGTAGAGCTGTATTGCTGCTACAAGCAAGGTAAACGCAGCATGGTACGGGCAAGGTTCTATAAGAAAGTTGAAAAAATAGGTATTGTCTGACCAGAGAGAGTTTGCTATGGGACTCAAGTCGTCCAGCGAAGTTTGCATGTAGCCTACTACTGCAAAATAGAAGTACACGAAGCACGGACAGGAATCCGAATTTGTGAATCTATTTTACGCAACACAACTCGAATTCCATAGCGAACTCTTTCTTAGTGGCTAGACTATAGTTTTTATGAAGCGCTCACATGTCGCCGCTTTTGGAACCACTTTTCAATTTCATTGATCAATCAATTTCACTTCTGACTATCCTTCTTTTACACCCATGTATTTTGGCTTTGTTCTTGCAGACGTTGAATCAAGAATCAATAAGGATCGATTCCGCATTCTGTCGCTTCCCAATCCTTTATTCGAAGCGCTCAGGGCGATTTTGGTCCGGGAAAAGCAGCAGCGACCCGACTTCAGAGGCATTGTGTTTCTACGCATGCGCATTCTTGCTCATATGCTGAAGGAGGCGCTTAGGAAATGCGAGGATATGGCAGAACTGAACGTGGAAATGCTGACTGGTAAGGGTTGTTTACCTGATCGGGTTACGTAAGCAAGCAATACCGACCAATTTGCTCGGGATATGAATCAGTTGGGTTCTGGTCTCTGTATTGCACTTTTTCAGTGTATTACCCTTTGCCTATCAAAAAATGCACTGGAATAGAGGGTGAGATAGAGGGGGTCTCAGCTCACGACCACCCATAATTTTGTAGCACAACTGGTGCATACGCGATATCGGGTTACTGAGCAAACTATCGGGTATCACGAAATAATGAATACTGAATCCTTTGAATCATCAATTTTCCAACTTTACTCATTCCGTTTTTCAGGCGTGAATACGTCAGGCGATAAGGGCGGTCAGACGCAGGTAGAGCAGAATAAAATTTTGGCGGATTTTCGCTCTGGTCGTTGTCGCGTGTTGGTGGCCACCACTGTAGCAGAAGAGGGACTGGACATTGCGGAGTGTAACCTGATCGTCAAATACAATCACGTGACCAATGAGATCGCTGCTGTTCAGAGAAGAGGTATTATGTTGTATAAGTAATGGTGGGGTATTTCTCAGGCCACCTACTTATGATACTCCTTCAGCCTTGTCATAGCCGTTGGAATGAAGGCGCATTCACATTGGAAGGAAATGCGCTCGGCGTACGCCCGGCTCGTCCGTGGCTGTCCATGCCGTGTGTCCATGCCGTGTGTCCATGCCGTGTGTCCTTTGCGTGTGTCGTGCCATGATGAACACGCTTTCCAACGAACGCAGTGAACCACAGACTTTCTTTGCACTTTTGCAGGCAGAGGCAGGGCAGTGGGCAGTCGCTCAATTTTGCTCAGTTTGCAAGAAGACATTACTCGCAAGGAAGAGCGTAATCTGCTGATGGAACAGCTGATGAACGAAGCGATTGACATCATTCTTCAGAATGGACCGGATATCTACAAAGAGAATGTACGTAGCCTATAGCCGTTGCCGGGCGGGCTAAATTTGGTCACCTACGAGCGTATGCTCTGATAGCGCTGTCAGGGTAAACTCGTGCGTGACTTTGATGTTTCGGCTGGCTATCAGACTCGAAGGCAGGGCTATTGACGGCTGGCTATCAGACCACGCTCAATGACAACTCAATTTTGAACCTAAAGGATGTTTTGTATGTTTACCTGGCATAGGCCTACGTTTTTGCAAATTTGTTTTGTAGACCGGAAAACGTGCGAAAATTTACTACGAAAATCGACTGTTGAAGAAAAGTCAGGAGAACGAGAAACGACGAGCATTGTCGGGCAAAATGTGAGCGTGAATACGTAAAAACTCGCACCTGACGTACTGTACGTACGTGAGCTTAACCCATACTGAATATGACTGCCACATCCACTACCTTATCCCTTAGAAACACGGCCTTGTCCTCAGAGTTGAAATCTGAGGACAGATTTAAAAATTAGCAAAATAATTCCTACTATTTCAAATTATTCCTACGAGTTCGATCTTCATAATTCGGCCTCTAAAATTCTTCATATTTCATGTTTCTGAATCCTACTATTTCACCGTCCAAAATTCTTCATATTTCGCGCTTGGCGCTTGTCCTCATACTTTTTGGTACATATGAAAACAAAAATCCTACGAATTCGCAAAATTCCTACTAATTTAAATCTTCACATAGGCTTCTGTCCTACTATTTCAAAATAATCCTACTATTTCGCCGAAATAGTAGGAAATTTCGAAATCTTACGATTAAAAAGGCATTTTTTGTCCTACTACTTGGAAATTATTCTTCACACTCAAAAATCCTACGGTTTTTTTCCTACTAATTCACCGATTATTCCTACTAATTCGCCAACTATTCCTACATTTTCGCAAATGACATAAAGTAAATTTATGGCATTTCATCATCATTCTTGACTTCCTACATTTTCGCAAATGACATAAAGTTAATTTATGGCATTTTATCATCATTCTTGACTGTCAGAGTCTCATTTTCTTACTTCATCATATTGCGTCAGTATCAGAGTCTCAGAGTCTCTCAGTATCGGAGTCTCTCAGTATCAGTATCCGTATATTCATCAGTATCAGAGTCTCATTTTCTAACTTCATCATATTTCGTCAGTATCAGAGTCTGATATGTCAGAGTCAGTATCAGAGTCTCAGAGTCTCTCAGTATCGGAGTCTCTCAGTATCAGAGAGTATCAGTATCAGTATATTCATCAGTATCACAAGTCTCATTTTCTCACTTCATCTTATTTGTATGAGTATCAGAGTCTCATTCTCTCTTTTTCGAATGACATTATATCGTAACTCTTCTGTATCAGAGTCTCGCTCTTCGATAGCAGAGAGATAAGTGTATTGGTTTCGCTACTGAATTCAACATTAGCCATTAAGGCGTTTTTCTAGATGTCATTCCCTGTATGACAGAATTTACAGAAAAGGGATTTTTCTAGGAGTACACGCTGCACTGGCTATGACGTAGGTACATATGCATTAGACCAGGTAACAAGGACTCCAGTCATAACCAAACTACACATGACAGGCACACCAAGGCACTGCCCAGTACACGGGGACTCCAGTCTTACTAAACTATACATGACAGGCTCACCAAGGCCCCACCTGATGCCTGAGGACACCAGTCATGGATTTTTCTTCTGGGGGTCAGCAGCTGTGGCTGCAGTGATGATGATGATGATGTATGTATGTAGTGTATCTATATGCATAGTATAGGCCACAGGGGGGGGGGGGGCCTAATCAGCAGCTATGAAAAGTGATGTTGTGGTGATGGTGTGGGTGGAGGGGGTGGGGGGGGGGGGGGGGGGGATACTCCCTGCCAGCAGCTATATTCATGACCAGAGTCCTGCTTCACACATGAATCTATGACCAGAGTCCTGCTTCACACATGACTCCATGACCAGAGTCCTGCTTCAGCACTGAATCCTCAAATACTGGGTGGGGCCTTTTGTGTGTCTGAATCAGTAAAAAAATCCGACTGCAGTCCTCAGCTACTGGGTGGGGTTTTGGCGTGTCAAAATCAGTGGTAAAATGCATGACCGGAGTACTTGGGCACCAGACCAGGTGGGGCGTTGGTGTGTTGGAATTAGTAGAAAAAAGTATGACCAGAGTCCTGGGCACTGGGTGGGGCCTTGCTGTGCCCATCATTCATGGGCTAGCAATGACCAGAGTCCCCATTTACTGGGTCTGGGTGCCCGTCATGCTTAGTTGGCAATGACTGGAGTGAAAGTCTTAGCAAAGCTCAATGGCATTCTGTGGCAAGGCAACATACATACATAGGCAACCTGGGGGGATGGCCAAAAAAAGCGTGATGAGGAGACTAGTGCTCCTTTATACTTTTGCATACATGTATTGAAATTTGAAATAGTAGGAATTCCTATTATTTGAAATAGTAGGAATTCCTATTATTTGGCAATGGTGCAAAATTGTAGGAATCCTACATATTCAAATGTCCAACAGATAAACTGTTGGAGCATCTGATGGGTGGTGGATGCTGGATTCCTCCTGGAAGCAAGGGCTAATAATGCGAGGCAAATAATGCAAAGTGGTGACAACAACAACAAGTGTCAGCAAATATGAGTAGCTGGTTTTTTATAGTCTCAATGTACATCACATGATCGAGATGCTAAGACGCGCTTTGATTGTTCCTCCACATAATCGAGATGCTAAGATGTGCTTTGATTGTCGCTCCATGCGATTGAGATGCTGAGACGTACTTTGATTGTCCCTCCACACAACCGAGATGCTTAGATGTGCTTTGATTGTTCCTCCACAATCGAGATGCCTAAAAATGTGTACACACGTACTGAATTTACACGATTAGCACAGCTCAGTAATATTCTGTACCAATGTACGTAGGCCTTATCGGGGAGGGGGGGGGGGGGGGGGGGGGGGGGAGGGGTCGCGTGGCGGACTGGCTGAAGAAGCGTGTTGGGGGAGATACTCCAACTTCCACAATCTTGTCCAGGTATTGTTTGAAATCTGAAGAATTCTTTCAATTTTTGCAGTGGTGCAAAATAGTAGGAATTCTTACTTTTTCAATGTAGCAAACGTCTGCAATACACGGTACAGTTACTCCTATGCTGAGTACATAAGTTATGCTGCTTTTGCCTGAAAATGTGTGACCTGTGGCTATGCAACCTACTTACCAGTAGCATTACATCTGCTGCATTGCGAATGATGAATTCCTCTTGGCACTAGTGGTGTGAACCAGATATAACATCTGAGATCTAGAAAAGGCGGAGGGATATGGTATCAGTGCACAAATGCGTAGCATGGACCATGACCAAGTCGGTTTGCATCTGTGTACACACCTATTAGCATAAAAAAGGTTCAATGCATAACCCCAGGTCTAAGCGCCATGCTAAGCATCCCATAGAAAGGAGCTAACAATTGTCACGTGTATGTGATCCTGGAAGTCGCCTATGCAAACAGTCGCATATCCCATTAGGTCATATGGGGAACCATGTAAATTCCCTACTTGAAACACGAGGGTCGGTGAAACATCCTACTTGACCCATTTTTTTTATTTTTCCAAAAATGGACCATGGACACGACGCGTCGGATACTTGACCCATTTCCTACTTGACCCATTTTTTTGGCATGAGTCATGTTTCCGTACTCTCGAATTCATGAGCTTTTTTTGGTCGTGGATCAAGTAAAATTTGGAGGTCATTACTTGGGTCTCCTTTTGTCAGACCATGTAGTGGTGCAGTCACTACTTGGTCGGGGTTTTTGAATCTCCCGAATTTACATGGTTCGCTGCCGTTACATTTTTTGTGGACCATGTAAGCGACAAACCATGTATTGGACGTGTGAACCATGTTTTCATACACATTAATTCGCTCACTTTTCCCTTTATTGCATAAATCAGGTTGTATATGCCATTACTATTGCCAACATATATGCAATAGTCAAACAACATGGGTCTGGGTAAATGTTCCGATACATGAAACAGCACCAGAATAGAAGGAACGGATAGAACAGATGACTGCATTGCTGCATGAGTCAGCAAAGAATCCTAAAATAATAAGAATTACAACGTATTACAACATGGTCTGAGCGTCCAATACATGATCCGTCGCTTACATGGTCTGAGAATTTCACAGACCATGTAAAATTTGCATGTAAAGGAGACTTCGACCATGTAAAATTTGGGCACAAAAAATGTAAACGACATATCAATGAGCCGTACAAGAACTTTTTTAGTCGCGAATCAAGTAGGCAAAAAAAATTTAACGGACTCGTAAACCATGTTGCCAGCAACTAGATCGAACTTGAATTTACATATTTTGTGTTTCAAGTAGCGAGTTGGATCAAGTAACTGATTTTGCTTTCCGGTATCCGACACGGCGACACATCCTACTTGATCCGCAACAAAAAAAAGCTCATGAAATCGGCCTGGGACTTAGGCTTTATTCATATATTACGTAACGCTAAAATGCAATCGCTGGCACCCCCCCTCCCCCTATGTAACGTTTTCGTAATGCTAGGCCAACCCCCCCCCCCCCCCCCCCCCCACCAAAACGTAACGTAACGTTTGGATCAAAAATGATGTACTGTACTGTACATTATGTTGTATTTACATCTACGTAGTAGGCTATGTATGCATTACAGAATGCAATAGTACATGACATACTTTTAGTATTACTGCTAGTTTATTGGTTATTGATATCAATTAGGCCTACCATATGCCTTGAAAGCAAAAGTCGTGCTCCACCATGGGTACTGGGCGGTTTGGCATCAATAGTGCTAGTGCACCAAAAATTCGGCGTTACGTAACGTTTGCTGCGCCACCCCCCCCCCCCCCCCAGTAAAGTAACGCAACCGTAACGCTGGGCCAAACCCCCCCTCCCCCCTATTTCGGCGTTACGTAATTTATGAACAAAGCCTTATTTGTCCCACGCGTGACCTAATGGGATATGTGCCTTACTTTTACTGACACATATGCGACCTTCCATTCTTTGTTTCAGTCATATATGACTGGATTGCATAAACTGTACGTACCACCAAGTAGTGTATACAAACATACTTGTTCGCATGGTTCCAAGATACTTGGTGAAGCTAACTTGGTGGACCGGTACTGGGTGGACCAGTACTTGGTTGAGTTGGTGGACTGGTACTTGGGTCACTTCGTGTAGGGGCATACTTGTTCGCTGAGCATATATGCACCACCAAGTATTGCATACAAGCATACTTGGTCGCTGTCCAAGATACTTGGTGAAGCTAACTTGGTGGACCGGTACTGGGTGGACCAGTACTTGGTTGAGTTGGTGGACTGGTACTTGGGTCACTTGGTGTAGGGGCATACTTGTTCGCTGAGCATATATGCACCACCAAGTAGTGCATACAAGCATACTTGGTCGCTGTCCAAGATACTTGGTGAAGCTAACTTGGTGGACCGGTACTGGGTGGACCAGTACTTGGTTGAGTTGGTGGACTGGTACTTGGGTCACTTGGTGTAGGGGCATACTTGGTCGCTGAGCATATATGCACCACCAAGTAGTGCATACAAGCATACTTGGTCGCTGTCCAAGATACTTGGTGAAGCTAACTTGGTGGACCGGTACTAGGTGGACCAGTACTTGGTTGAGTTGGTGGACTGGTACTTGGGTCACTTGGTGTAGGGGCATACTTGGTCGCTGAGCATATATGCACCACCAAGTAGTGTATACGAACATACTTTGTTGCTCCATTAGCCTAATTCTTCATCTCAGTTTGTATGCAACAACTGCTAAGAAGCATCGGACTTGCGCAGGATTCGTTTAGCTGAAACATGACGCACATTTCCAAAGAATGATTCAATGTGCCTTGAAAATGGTAGAAGTAACCTCAGTACGTAGTAGAAATTTTGAATTAGTAGGAATTTCCAAACGACGTGTCTCCATAGAAAAAACGAAATAGTAGGAATTTCATGTCGTAGGATTCGAACCGATTATTTGGGGTCAAACTCGCAGGATTATTTGAAAATAATTATGAAGATAAAATGGCTGAAATCGGACGAAATAGTAGGAATTCCTTCTAAAAATTCCTACTATTTCAAAAACATGTCGTAGGACAAAACTCGTAGGAATTTTGGGCGAAAAATCCTATGACGTCTATAGACGTCATGCGTACAACTAAGGGTTATGAGCACTGAAAAACGGAGCGCCAGTACCTAGGTGCTCACTTATGGGCATTTATGAGCCTTTATGAGAACAGAGCCGCACAAGTGCTCATAAATGAGAACCTTACATTATGTACTGGAGCTCCTTTTGTCAGTGCTCATGAATGCTAGTAGTAGATGTGGCAGTCATATTTAGTATGGGTTAAAAAAACTAATGCACTAATTTAATAATGGGCACCGCACAGGTTATGTGATGTACGGGGTAATTTGGGCCGGTTGGGGGGGTTGGTGGGGGGTAATTTGTGAAACCTCTACCTCTACTCAACTGGGGGGGCGGGGGGGGGGGGGTGAGAGGCAACACAGTAAATGTACGTACAACCACGAGATATTCTTGTCTACGTGCCTAAGATAAGATCAGAGTTTACAGAACAGAGCGCACAAGGATGATTTTGGTTCCACGACGATCATCCAATTTTCTTCCTGCCCAACTGTGTATTTTAGGTTGCCGAAGTGGGGTGACCCGAATTACCCCTGGCCGAAATTACCCCGCACTATCGTGACTTGATGTTTGTTGTGTTCATTGCAGTTTTCGGATATTTTGCGCCCAATGCGGTCAGCAACTGTGCACTTCTGACTACGTGCGCACGGCTCAGCATCACTTCTTTTGCGTGGATCAGGACGTATGGTCGCGTGCTGGAGCGCAACCAGTGTTGAGGCCTGGGGCGAGTCTAGCTGAAATTGAAGAAATGAAGACTGTACTACGGCATGACATTCCTGGCAAGTTGATGTGCAGGTATGTAATGTATATGTAATGTACCGTACCTATGTCCAGGGGTATGTGTAGGTAAAGGGCACTTCCACGTACAGGTAAACAAACGTATGAGGGCCATCCACTTATATGTTCTATCAGAATCGAAATTTTAATGTGCGCCTTGTCCATGCTACAGGTCCATGTCCATGCATGGACATCTCTGAAACGAGAAGGAAAATTTGCTAGAAGTGCCAGGGAATCGAACCCTGGATCTCTCGCGTTTCAGGCGAGCGCTCTAACCATTCAACTACACACCTCTGGATGACCTTAGTCACATAATTCGCATTTGTCACACAGTTCTATGCATATAGCACTCATCCATGCATAGGATAATAACAATAAGTATAGGCCTACATAGTCTTTTATGTTCGTTCGTGTATCAATTCAAATGTATGGTCGAATGACAACCCTATTGGTGGCATATTTTAGGAAGTGCAATACACGCTTGGGAGTTGTAGTCAAGTATCAAGGCGCCTATTTTCCGGCCTTGAGAGCCGAGGCGTTGACCTTTCTCGAAACTGGCGCAGGTACGATACTGTTGCCCGCCCAGCTTGTTAGTGTACTACCAGTCGAAACATCAAAGCCACGAGTTCACCCAGGCACGGGGCCGGTTTTTGTTGAAACCCAGCAACTCACGGTACGTATGTAGAAAGCCCGAGTTTGCCTTATGACCGGGTTTTTTACACAGTAGCCTGATTGGCTGTCGTACGTCTGGACGAGTTGCGGTAATGCGATTGGATTTGTCTATAGTGTTACGTACTGCGTACGTATGGCAATAGCGTCCGAGGCCAGTAGTAGTGTACGTAAACCAGTTCTAGGTATGTAAGGCGAGTTTAGCCAAAAGTCCCCGGACCGGTCCCTGGTGGGGTTGCCTAAGTCCGCAGCTGTGTCCGAGGGTAACGGGTTCGATTCCCGTTCGGTCCTATTTCTCTCCCCCTTTTCGGGGCCCGGCTATCGCCATACGGAACGCGGCACGTCACATGGAGGACCGACGAAAAGGAACCCGAAGCCGTCAGGAGGTGTTGGGCAGACACCTTGATCAAAATGCCTCGGACCAGGAGTGTCCAGTAGTGGACGGCGAGGGCGCCTGCTTGGCGGGCGGGATGTTACGTACTGCGTACGTATGGCAATAGCGTCCGAGGCCAGTAGTAGTGTACGTAAACCAGTTCTAGGTATGTAAGGCGAGTTTAGCCAAAAGTCCCCGGACCGGTCCCTGGTGGGGTTGCCTAAGTCCGCAGCTGTGTCCGAGGGTAACGGGTTCGATTCCCGTTCGGTCCTATTTCTCTCCCCCTTTTCGGGGCCCGGCTATCGCCATACGGAACGCGGCACGTCACTATAGCGACCCCGTGGTATTTAGTATTTAGTGAAAGTTTGGATCGGTGTCTGCGGGGTGGTCGACGTCATTTGTTGTCGTTGTTGTTGTTGTTGTCATTTGTCTTCTTTTCACTCGCTCCTTTTCCGCTCCCAGATGATTGAACAAGGTCGACGACCCCCGCAGGCACTGATCCAAACTTTCACTAAATACTGCGGGGTCGCTATCGACCAGCCCAATCGCGTTACCGCATGTCTTCCATATATTTTCCAGAAAGGAAGCAAACGATGAAGAAATGGAAGCTAGTGCAGCAGAGGCTGTTCTGTGCCTTGGAGCTGGAGCGAGCAGACGTGGCGACTATGTCTCGACACCCGCCGGATTGCGCCGCGGCACTCGATGCGCTGTTGGAGAATTTGCAGCGAACGAGACGGGCAGAGGATGTGGTCAATAATGTGGCCAATAGTAATGTCACTTCTTCAACTACCACTGCCATGGAACAATGAAATCGGGCTTGACGCACTCATCAAGGTTGCCCATTTAGTTTGCTTTTCCAATGCCGTGTTTACCGGTGAATAGCCCCCTATGAATAGACCCATATTGGCAAAACATGAAAAATGTCCCATGCATAGCCCCATATAGGACCTCTCAATTTTTGCATAGTCCCATATGCAAAAATTGAGAGGTCTTATATGGGGCTATGCATAGAGGGGGTTTATGCATAGACATGGTACATTTATTATGTTTTTGAGAGGTGCGCAGAAGCATATTTTTTAGGTCAAAATCACGTGTTTTAGGGCATAATTGAGGTCAAAACAGGGTTATTTTAGTACGATATTCCCCAAGCAGGCTTATGGGCATCTTAGCTTGATGTGGGACTGTGGGAGTGGCAATGGGTAGCTTATGACCAGCTTATGTAGGTAAATAGCTTCAGGTACTATGCAGTACATATGGAGCCATGCATGGGGGGGGGGGGGCGGCATATGCATGGGACATTTTTTATGCTTTGCCAATATGGGGCTATGCATAGAAAGAAGGCTATGCACCGGTAAATACGGTAAGATTCTTGTTCATTCACTGATGATGAGCTACTAACTCAGTCGATAAAGTGTCCTTGTATTTTATATAGTCGTTGTTCGGTGAATTGATGTGATTTTATCAGAATATACTGCGGCCCTGATTCAAACTTGTGATTTGATTCAATGTTACATTCTAATTTCTTTATTATGAAATCTTGATGATCGTCTATTTCCATGAAATGGAAGTAAAGTTTTACCTCTTGAGTGAGTTTCTGTTGTGGTGTTCTGTCGTCACATGGCGACTGAAATACTATACTTTTGGTTTGGTTCTCCCGATTTTGTGTGCGTTTACTTTTTGCTTTAGTAGAAGCAAGAACATAATAAGAGATGAGTGCCGAACTAGTGGACCTGATGAATCTCTATACCGAGGATGTCAGCCGAGTCACCGGGGTACATGAAAATAGTCGATATTTGGATTCTCCTGAAGATTTCATGCCCATAGTGCAAAGACGTAAGCCTTTTATTTGCCATGCAACTCATACTGTACGTGTGCTGTTGTTTAGCCCGGGGCTATGCTTGGGACATTTATTACGTTTATGAGAGATGTTTACCGCATAATATTCAGGTCAAACAGGGTTATTCTGGTACGTGTCGTACAATACACCCCAAGCAGACTTATTAGGCATCATAGCTTGATGTGGGATTGGATATGGGAAGCTTATGACCAGTACATATGGGTATGGGGCTGTGCATGGGCGATATGCATAAGGGGAATATGTTTTGCCAATGTGGGGCTATGCATAGGGGGCTATGAACCGGTATCGTATGGTTTCTTACTTGTTGAATGACGGTCACCTTGCAAGTCAACTTGCAAGACATGGTGAATTCACCACCGTGTGCTTCAACACAATGTGTCATACAAAACATAATCATGTTGAATTCACCGTGACTTTTGCTGTCCCCACGTGTCTTGCGCATGATGTTCCAGTTTTTGTGTACGGTATTCGCAGTGGTCTTCTTCCTATATCTTTCATAGGCGATCCTGTCCTGTTCAAACGCCTTACGCTCGCCGATTTGGACGCGGAACGCGCTGCTCTGTTTCGCCGTCGCATCCTACGCAATTTTGATCTCATCATGGAGACTGTGGAATACAGTTCACTGGTGGAAAGCACACTACTGCCGGAGGAACTTCGGGAACTCTCTTGGGATGCCTATTTCTCCCCGGGTAAGCTGGTGAAGATGATATTTCAAAACAAAAACTTGGTTGTTATAGTCTGGCCAGTAGGAGTTGGCAGTGGGACTCACACTCAAGGTTTCGTTTTGCGATCTCCATAACACCACAAGGACTCTTATATATTCTTTCTCAAGGTGTTCGTGGCTGTTTTGTTTCCTGTGTCACGGACTCCTTTACAGGTGTTGAGTATGTAAATGTCAGGAGTACATAGCATTTTCCTCCTTCTCCTGTGCGCTTTGCGCAGCTGTAAGAAGAAAGTAGCGGGACGGCCTTGAGTCCCACTGCCAACTCCTACTGGCTAGACTATACGTAGTTGCTTGCCACTTCTCCTTCCTTTCTCTCTATCAATCAACCCCTACTGTTGCTTGGTAACGTCTGGCAAACTTGCAACTTTGAGGCTTCACATTTACGTGCCTCGATTTCATTAATCAGTGCATTTATGACAACGCGTAACTTTGAGGTTTCAAAACTCGCCTCTCTTTCATAAGCCGGAGCGCAACAGGCCAATTCCGGGCGCATTATGCCCACGTTCGTGCGCGCGCGGTACCGTTCTTCGTTCGTCTCACATCTTCGTTCGTATCACCTGACGAGGTGATCTATTTGGCATGCCATATGATAGGCTGATCATAGCCTCTGGATCTCTATGGTCCACTTTGGCAAGATGCCTTGCACGGTCTGTTACAGGTGGGTTACCGGTCTGTCTCACTGCGGTGGCACAGCACCCCCTTGTATATCTCTTGATCGTGTCCGGTGTATATATACCACCGTTTTTGAGTGAACGGTATGTTTTCAACTGTTATCGTTTTATTTCACCCTGCGGGCATTTCAGGAACACATACGTATGTACTGTACAAACTACAATACATAGTAGTGTTGGTCAGTGAGAATTGCCTTTGACCTTTTGCCCATACTGCGAAAAATGAAAATTCAATTTCGGTCTATTATTTTGGATATTTGAGATATTTCTCTGAGTTTGATGTAGGCCTGTCCTATTCTGCGGAAAATGTAAGTTGCGCACCACGGGCAAAGGCCTAAAGAATTCTCGCTGAAGCATTTTGTGGACCGTGCAGCTCGAACTTGCTCCTGACCATATCCGTCTAGCCCTATGTAGTGAATTTGCAAACTTGAGTGATTGATGTTTCAACCTTTTTTCTTGTTGTAGATGCCGATGGCGATAAGACTGAGCGAGCGCTGAAGGTGCTACTGCGTAATCTGCCTTATTACGGTGGGAGCAATTGGTTCGAGATCTTTCTGGAAGCCCTGGAGAGAAGTGACGAGATGAATCAGGAGTTGAAGAATATGTTGGAAGAACGGGAGAGGAACGTGACAAAAGAAGGAGGAGGGGAAGAAGAGGCAGCTGGTCAACCGAACAGTGATGAAGGCCAAAATGACGACCTGGTGCAGGAATTCGCGTCTGGTAAGTAGGGTACCGTGGGGTAAACCCGGACACGGGGTAAACCCGACCCCTAAGCTTTTCTGACTTGCCGCTTCAGCAAATGACGAACATGGTAGCTCATTTGAAAGAGGAGACTTCAAGGAATCGATTGATAGAACACTTGTCTCAATCGGTCGTATGGTTGCTGGGATACTAGGTGTCCGGGTTTACCCCACAGTACCATATTCGGCATTTACCTATCTTTTTGTTTATTCCATGCGTTGACTGCAAAATGGTCAGATTGTTAGTCTGTAGTTCGATGACCATTGTCCAATGCATACACAGAGACACAATGCATAATGAATACGTACGTAAGTATACTACACATCCGCGCCGAGTACATGCGTCTCAGGGCAGAAATCCGCATTTTCTCTTTACGTACGTCAACGTACATAGGACTGACAGACCACAATGTCATGCTGAATTCGTGCATTTATTATTAGGATTTGGCTTCGCTTCTACCTCCTCAGCAATATCAGCGGAAAATGGCCTAATCTTGCCAGAGCAGGAAAGTTTGGAAGACGAAAAACAAAGAGCGGAGAAAGAATATGCCAAGGAACAAAAGCTAGGTACAATTACGAACGTGTGTTATTTATTATCCTCGGATGGACACATTTACTCTGAATCCTACTCTTGTCTTTGCTGCCATTGTGTCGTGGAACGAAAAACTGACATCACGGGTCAGCTAATGTTTCAAATAAAACAGAAAGGCTTTGCTATTATAGCAAAGTTTAATATGGTGTCAATTGCGTACCAGAGAGAGAGAGTGTGTAGAGCCAGAGAGAGTTGGCTATGGGACTCAAGTCGTCCTGTGTAGTTTACATACACTTCTGCTAAATAGAAGTACACGAAGCACGGATCTATTTTACGCAACGCCCCTTGAATGCCAGTAGCGAACTCTTACTGGCCAGACTATACCGTATTTACCCATGGGGGCTATGCAAAAATTGAGAGGTCCTATATGGGGCTATGCATAGGGGGGGGGGGGGGCTATGCATAGGGCATTTTTTGTTTTGCCAATATGGGGCTATGCATAGGGGGGCTATGCATGGGGGAGGCCTATGCATGGGTAAATACGGTAATAGAACCGCTCCATTATTTCTGAGCAGGTGCTCGCCGTGTGGAACCCTTGGAGCTCAAACCATTTCAAAAAGAACTGGCGGAGAAGGGGCTACAAGGCAAAAACGTGATCATCGTTGCGCCCACTGGTTCCGGAAAAACCTATGTTGCGGTCGAAATTATACACCGGCATTTGCTCAAGCTGCAAGAGGCGGAAAAAAGTCCGCGGGTAAGAAGATATGCGGTAAAACGCAGAGAAAAATGCATGAACAAATCTATTTCTATTATTCGTAAACACGGTCAAACGCCCAATGACTTGGCTATTCGCTACTTACGCTGGGACTTATGGGAGGTAACGATTGTGAAGTGGCATCGTCTTCTAAATACCGCGGGCTCGGGGCCATCTTGCGACGACCCAAACGTCTTAGCGCTGTAGCGAATACAGCTAGCTCGCAACCAGTCAACTTGATGTTTCAGGTGGCCTTTCTGGTCCCGACGGTGCCCCTTGTACAACAACAATCGGATGTGCTGCGACGGTATTTGTGTGATAAATGGCGCATAGGCGGCATCAGTGGCGGGGAAGCGGACGGGTTGAAATCGGTGCACATTACGCGAAATCACGTCACCGTAATGACTCCACAGATTCTGCTGTACGTAAGCTGAACATAGTACGTACCCTACATTTGTTTCACGAAAATGGCTGTGCTGGTGTAGTGTGATAGAGCAGGGTAATTCGGGCCGCGGGTAATTCAGGAAGAAAGAGAAAAATTGGCGATCGTAGTCAAAATTATCTTTGTGTGCAGTACTATCTGGTGGTTGTATACACTAGCTGGGTTTTCCCATCTCCCGTCCTGATCGGGTAAAGGTAGAGGTGGTCCGAATTACCCCCAGCCACCTCGAATTAACCGTACTATCATAAGTACGAACGTTTGATAGGAATACTTTGAACGACCCACACGAGGGAGAGATGGAGGTGTCCGACTTTTCTCTCTGGATATTCGACGAGTGTCATCACACTGCCGAGAAGCATCCGTACAATGGTAAGAAGAGTAATGGACGTCTGGGAATCGAACCTTACCTTTGTCTCATATTCGGCGTGCCCACTACCACTGCGCTACGGCCGCACTCTTGTTTCAGAGGTAATAATGGTTCTTTTATCTCGGCCAACAATGCTGTCTGGTTGGTTCTCCCTTCTCCAACTGATGGGTTAACTCGGTATCGTACGCTCTGGGAATCGATCCGTTCCCGGCCCTCCCCTTGTTTTGCTGCGCCCACAACCACTGCGCTACGGCCGCGCTCTCTTGTTTCAGAGGTAATGATCCTTTTCAACGATCTGATACTGAGCGGCCAGAAAAACTGGGACTCCCTGCCGCAGGTGGTGGGTTTAACGGCGTCCTTAGGCGTGGGCAACAGCGACAACAATCGCAGCGCCGTGGATCACATAGCGCGGATGGCCGCAAATTTGGCCGCTAGTGCCGTGTGTACGGTGCGCAAGGAGACGGAGGATTTGGAGAAATATGTGAACAAGCCTAAAGATGGTAAGTAAGGAAAGAAAGGGAAAATATGGAGGAAAGGTCGAATTTTGCCCCCCCCCCCCATTGTATATTCCCTAGTGTATATCCCCCTTGGACTTCTCAATTTTTGTATTGCCCCACCCAAAAATACGGTAACTTTCTCCTGCCTCGTTACGCAGTCATAAATTGTGACCTTTCCCTATACTACCCTACCCTCTGCTCAGATTACCCTGCGTCACCCTGTTTCGAAATTGTATGCTTTCTTCTGTGGTAGTGTGATGCGTGCGCGTGATATTTTCAGTGTTGATTCACGTGAGAGCCAGTTACAAAGGCAGCGGATTCGATATTCATATTCAGGATTTCATGCGCAGCGTGGAGGCCAAACTGACTGAGGCATTGGGTATGCTTAACCGATACTGAATATGCCTGCCAACTCCATTCATTGGTGATCACGCCTGAGCACGAAAAAAAGAAGCTCCAGTACTGAAGGTGATCACGCGTGAGCATAGGTGATCACGCGTGAGCGCCTGAGCACGAAAAAAAGAAGCTCCAGTACTGAAGGTGATCACGCGTGAGCATAGGTGATCACGCGTGAGCATTTATGAAGTCATAAGTGCTCACGCGTGATCACCTATGCTCACGCGTGATCACCTTCAGTACTGGAGCTTCTTTTTTTCGTGCTCAGGCGTGATCACCAATGAATGGAGTTGGCAGGCATATTCAGTATCGGTTAAAGGGGAACTTTGGGCGGAAAGTTCGAGGTAAGCCTGCACGGATCATTCGTTAGAGCATAAAAAATGCTGCAAAACGCACCAAGTCCCATCCCTCTACGTTGCGTCATTCTTGAGTTACAGGCAAAACTGATCTGTGAATGGGAAACTCAGCTTGAGAGCACGTACTTAGCTCGCTAACCATTGCACCGATCGGAATAATTTTGCTACCACCGTGTGCTCCGTTGGTGTTCTACCTTTTTGTTGTATAAAGTTTTGCTGTATCTTCACTGTCTGTGGCATGGGAAGCCAAAAAACGTGTGTCGTTGCGCAGTTTACATTTCGTAGGTCCATGAAATATATGTGCTAAACTGCGCAACGACACACGTTTTTTGGCTTCCCATGCCACAGAGACAGTGAAGATACAGCAAAACTTTAAACAACAAAAGGTAGAACACCAAACGGAGCACACGGTGGTAGCAAAATTATTCCGATCGGTGCAATGGTTAGCGAGCTTCGTGCTCTCAAGCTGAGTTTCCCGTTCACAGATCAGTTTTTGCCTGTAACTCAAGAACGACGCAACATAGAGGGATGGGACTTGGTGCGTTTTGCAGCATTTTTTATGCTCAAATCGAATGATCCATGCAGGCTTGCCTCGAACATTCCGCCCAAAGTTCCCCTTTAAGCCTATTGCGTTTTGCTGTTTCTGAATTGAAGCGCAAAATCGAATGTTGCAGAGAGTGAAAGGGAAAACCACCTAATGTTTCAAAGAATTGATAAAGTAAACGGCAACAAGTGGCGTAGTAATACGATTTCCTTAACGAAAATTTTTTGAAATTGTTTTTTTGGAAATCGGTCGAACATGGACGTGAGTGGAAGTCAACTAATGTTTCAAAGAGTTCATAATGAAAACGGAAGCAAAATGGGTGATTATTGTTGTTCTCATTGATCAGCAAAGAAAATTTTACTTTGAGATTGCTTTGTCCTGGAAGTCCGTTGAAGATGGAAGTGAGTGAAAATCAGCTAATGTTTCAAAGAGTTTATAAAGGAAATGGAAGCAAGTGGGTGAAGTAGTCGGAATCTCTCCTCCTCCTCGAGTGGAAATAGGGAATGGTTCAAAGAGCCCATAAAGGAAACGAAAGCCCTCCAGTGCTTTATTCTGTGATGTATTCAGAGCCGATCAAAGACGAAGCACTGAAGGGTGTTCCATTGAAAATGTCGCAGAAGTACGACAGGTATCAGCCGGCGTATCAAAGTTGGCTAGATCGCATTGTGATGGCTATTCAGGCGCTGGATAATGGAGATTTGAAACAGACTATTGCTTCGTACGCTGAACATTTGAAGGTAAGCGCCTCACGGACTACATTGGTCTGGGAGTAGGAGGGATAAATAAATACCGCGGGGTCGCTATGACCAACCCCATCGCGACAACACAACTGGTCCATACAGTACTGAATGATGAATGCACGTTGGCGGCGCGGTCTAAAGAAAAAATTTTGCACTCGTTTTCACTGGTACCGTAACCTATCACTGGATATACGGTTGGTATTTTAGATATGCCACAAAGCGCTAGACTTGAACGCCCACGTTCCAGTACAGCAGGCTGTGCGATATTTGTCGGATCAGATGCAGCGCATAAAGGAAAGAAGCTTCATCGAGGCGGCAGTCTGGTGCAATGAACGATTTTATGCCCGTAAGCGCCTCTACTTTACCTACATACGTGACCGGGGGCAATTCCGACCATCTGGGTGAAGGTCAATCGACATCTGTTCCTTTCTCTGATGAAGATGAGATGAGATGGTCAGAATTGCCCCCAGTTTCTCTGCCCATACGAAGTTACCCCCACACAGTCCCCACTATTTAACGGCTGCCCTCCTATGGGGCAAGTCGAAGTACGTTTACGTACTAATACAATACGTAGAGCATGCAAGAAGTTACTGTACTGGAGCGCATATTGCTTGACACATACACGCGACATTTACGTGGTGGTGAGTTTTAAACTTCCGCTTAATTCACCGGCCTTCCCCTATGCTTTATCCCATACTTAACACATACCGCGTCCTGGCATCCTTGTTGGCAACAAATCCTTCAGCTGTTGTGAGTTTATTGTCCGTTTGTATATGGGTGTCGTCGGTTTGTTATCCGTTCGTCAACAAACCGACAACACCCAGTATTATTCGTCAGAAATTTGTTGCCAACAGTGACGCCAGGTCGCGGTATGTGTTAAAGGGGAATTCCCCGGGAGTTCCCCGCGTCTGTAGCGCACCTTTACTGTACTGTGTTTAGGTGTGCCCCACTTGGACGCCTTATGCCAGCGGGGTGGGCGTCTGTGTCACAACGAGTTATCCGAGAGACTGGCCAAGGAGCTGAAAGCGCACTACGCCGCTCAGCCGCATTCGCGAACCATGATCTTCGTCAGGACGCGGGAACTCACCAGGGAACTGCGCCAGTTCCTCTCGTCGGAGCAACACGCGGAATTGGCCGCACTGCAGCCGCAAACACTCACCAGTAAGAGTGAAGGGAGACTAAGAAGGGGAGCTTCGTAAAGTAGGGTACTGTGGGGTAAATCCGGACACCTATTATATCTCAGCAACCATACGACCGATTGAGACAAGTATTCTAACAATCGATTCCTTGCGCTTTTTTGGCCGGCTTATGTACATAGATGGACACATCCTCACGCTAACGTCACATTCGCCCCAACCCACCTTCCCTCCCCCCCCCATTTTTGCGTGACGTACTTTATGAAGCTCTCCTAATGGGTGAGGTCATATTTAGCGCAACCACACGTAGTCGCGCTTTTATTTTGTCCTGAAATTGTACGGTCCCATAATGTGCATTGCTTGTGCAACGAGCTAATGTTTCAAATGAACCATATATGTATCTGCGGCAACTACGAGCTTGATCCACCTTAAACGTGTAAACCTTTATTTTACCTGAAATCTTCTATTCCCGAGTTGAATTGTACGTTGCGTGGCCGCAAGGTTGGCTTTTTTCCGTGCATTTTACAAGAAAAAACATCGAAAGATGGGTGGTGCTTGCGTGCTTGCGGGTCGTGCGTGCTTGTGGGTCGTGCTTGCGTTCGTGTCGAATCATTCCAGCAGAGAAATGTGCGCCGTAAAATATCGTGCCGCGCAGCGAAATAACTCAATGGGTGGATAAGCGGAGTGAAACAAACACAGCCACCCACGCCACGTAGAAAGAAAGAACGGCGTTCAGTAGGGTACTATGGGGTAAACCCGGACATCTATGTACTATATCTCAGCAACCATACGACCGATTGAGATGAGTATTCTACCAATCGATTCCTTGAACTCTCCTCTTTCAAATGAGCTACCATGTTCATCATTTGTTGAAGCGGCAAGTGCAGAAACGCTTAGGTGTCCGGGTCAGGGTTCGGACGGGTCCTTTAAATCCTTTAAGTGCTTTAAAAGTGCTTTGTTTTTGTCGAGGTGCTTTAAGTCCTTTAAAAGTCCTTTATTTGCATGTCGGTCCTTTATAAATTTTTTTGGAGTGAAGTTTTAGGGCACTGTTGGCTCAAATTTGCAAAAAAATTTCTGCTCGCTTCGCTCGCAGATCACAATTTCTCCCATTCATACAATATTTTGAGTGAATCCCGTTTCCAGCAGTATTCCTGGTGTAACCCCATGTATTGTAGGGTACCTGAAGCTGCCTGCGTTGTATGTAAAGTGCTCATAAGCTATATTGATGCAGCCATTTAGCTAAGCTGATTAGCTAAGATTAGCTAATCATCATCAGGGGGCTCATGTATTTTGAAAATGCTCGAGATGCTCAGTTTGTTTGTACTCGAATTTATTTGATACTCGAAATTAAATGATAGCACAAAAGTATAGTAAATAAAAGTCTAATTTGCAGAAAAACTTCTGCTCGCTTCACTCGCAAATAAAAAAACATGATCCCTTGTTTCAATTTTTCTGCTCGCTTTGCGTGATATGCACCAGAGGTGCTGAATGCCTGCAATAAACTGTTCATGTATGGTAATGGACTGCCTTATTCTGGTACTTTATTTTTATGTTGGGTCCTTTATATTTTTTTGGTCCTTCCCGTCCGAACCCTGGTCCGGGTTTACGCCACAGTACCCTACTAATTACTTGGGTGAAAGGGCCCATGGGCGGATTTACCCCACAGTACCCTATATGTGGTGTGTCTGATGCAGGTGTGAATACGAGTACGGAGCTGGACGGACAGACGAAAGAGGAGCAGGAGGCGGTGTTAAGCGCCTTTCGCGACGGCGCCTGTCGTCTGGTGGTGGCTACGTCAGTGGGCGAAGAGGGCCTGGACATTCCCGAGTGCAACCTGATCATCAAGTACAATCATGTCTCCTCGGAGATCGCCATGATACAGCGAAAAGGTGACTGAGTGAGTATGACTGCTAGGGGATGGTATTGATTGGATCTGTCGCCACCCTAAGGGCGTGGTTTTGGTGTGTGTGTGTGTTGTGTGACTGTGTACACATTGTGCGTGGTATATTGTATTGGGGCGCTACACACGAGCTCCGAGAAACCAACGAGCGAGTTCACTCCGAATTCGGAGCGTAATTCGGTTGTTCACACGTAAAAACTTTCTATTACATGTTCGAGTATACATAGTCAGCGCTCCGAATTCGGTGTTTACGTGTGCACCACCCAAACAAAGTACCAACCTGGATAGATTTACCCCAAAGCATGCCCAAACCTTGTCCTACGTTGTATGTAGGCAGAGGTAGGGCGAAGGACAGCAAGTCGATTCTGTTGGCGCAGGAAGGCTCGATCGCCGATCGGGAGATGCAGAACATGCACAAGGACAAGCTGACCAGCGTCGCCCTACAGATCATCGCGGACGCTGGCCCTGCCTGGTTTCAGCAAGTGGTGACGCTGTTTTTATTTTATGCTGTAACGTGACTGCGTAGACGTGTGGCGGCGATAATATGGACGAATTGCGCTAAGAATTTTAGGTGGTCGCGCGAGTTGACTCCTCTGTATGTACACGTATTTTCAATGCATTCTTCTCTTCCCCCTTGCCAATCAAACTACAGGGTGTTTCTTTTGGATAGACCATGTCGTTTGGGGCTATAACTTGGGAACCACGAGAGTTAAAGCGCTAAAATTTTTTTCCCAGATACCCAAGAATATGCATAACCTTGTTTAAAAATTTCGCCTCAAAACTCTAATCTGAACATAAGATATTGGTACCTCAGTTGTGACCACGAAAATCGCAAGTTTTCGAATCGCAAGTCTGGTGTTCAGACAATTTTTGCCATTTTCATCATAGCGCTAATCAACACCTTAAAACACACCACGAATACTATTTCAGTTCTGGGGAAGTCTTCAGTTTGTTAGAACACAGCTTGTTCGCTGGAGAAAATCCAAAAGGAAAAGCCTGTCGTTTTGAGGGCGAGCATAAGAGGCCAGGCTGGCCACTGGTGGTTTGGTTTTCTGAGGTGAGGTGTGAAGTGGACCGATATGCGCATGCGGCTTGCCAGGAAAGAAAAAGGAGCAGCCGTTTGCACTATTGCCTCCTCTCGAATTTTCTGTTACCCTATCAACAGTTTTCATGTATTGACTACGAAGCGTTGTGATAAAAATGCCACAAAATTTGTCTGAACACTAGACCTGCGATTCAAAAACTTGTGATTTTCGTGGTCACAACTTGAGGTGCCAATATCTTATGTTCAGATTAGAGTTTTGGTACGAAAGTTTTACACACGGTTATGCATATTCTTGGATGGATATCTGGGAAAAAATGTAAGCGCTCTAACTCTTGTGGTTCCCAAGTTATGACCCCAAACGACATGGTCTATCCAAAAGAAACACCCTGTACTTATTTTCATGTGCATTTTTCCTTCCCTTTCCCTTTGCCGATCAAAAATTCAATTAAAAAAATGTAATAGAGAGGGGTCAACTCGCAACCACCCATGGTTCTTAGCGCAACTGGTTCATCGTTTCCGAGGCCAGCAGTAAGCTGTAGGGTACTGTGGGCTAAACCAGGCCGTTTTATTTTGGAGGGGTAAAATCGTCTACCCACTGTGAAAATAGCGGCCATTCAGCGTTAGGTAGGTAATCCTGTGCACCAGGTTTACCCCGCAATGCCCTATCTTTTTTTATTCCGTTCCTTAGTGCTATGGAGAAGCGTGGTGACCGAGGGTGACAAGTTCGATTCCCGTTCGGTTCGGTGCGCTTTTCCTCTCCCTTTTCGCGGCCCGGCTATCGCCACACGGAACGCGCGGCACGTTGCATTTTTGTCTGTGATTGTGTCTCGAAAAGAATAATCCAACGATACATACTGTAGGTTTCAGTTCAATCCTTATTTTTGAAATTGTGCTTGCAGGTAGAGAAAAAAGCGAAGAGATTCCATCAAGATCGTCTGATTGCTCGCAAAATGGTGGAGACCAAAAAGAACCAGCTTGGAAATCGAAGGTAACGTACATACGTAGGAGAGATACGCAGCTGTTAGTTGGAAGTTACGGGTATTACGTACGTACGTACGTACCTACGTAATCTTGTTTCACAGTCTCTGAAATAAAGTAGGGTAACATGGGGTGAACCCGCCCCCCTAAGCAGTTCTCTGGAACCAATGGCTGAACCAAAACAAAATCAAATGGCATAATATACCTGGTTAGGCCTTAGTTAGACGTGCAAAGTACGGCTCTACTGCTGAACGTCTTTAGAGAGTTATGGCCAAATTCAGCTGTCGCTAAAACACGAGCCCTGGGGGGTGAACCCGCCCGCCTAAGGTTTAGGCCATTTTCAGGCTGACCAAGCTATATTTTTATGGCCGTTTTTTTCAAGATGGAAGCCAAGCTTATTTCCAACGCCAGTAATTAAAAAAATAACTGACTAAAATATTTCTGCCTGATGCATGAAGGCACGAATGAGACAACTCTAGTGACAGCCCATCTCTTCAGTACTGGGGGTGAACCCGCCCACCCATGATTTTGGCTTGAGGCTGCCCGGGCTATTCTGTATCATTCTGGCATGTTATAAAAGAAGCAGAAGCAATAACCATGAATAACAGCTACCAATTAGCCAACTAGATAGTTTAGGTAGGTAATAAGTGGTATGAATGGGACTACTTTGCTGTAAACTAACCTTTCAGTACTGGGGGGTGAAGCCGCCCACCCATAAAATTTTAAGAAAATTTGCATGAACGTCTTTTCGCTTGAGAAATCGTAAGAAAATATTGTAAGATTAGCTGAACGCCCTTTCCTATGTGATTGTGCACTGATATGACAGCTGCTTAGGATTGCAGCAGTTTGAGCTGATCAGGTGGGCGGGTTTACCCTATACTTTAGTACAGGAGTTGGGTGGGCGCATTTACCCCACTAAGTACTGAAACTGTTTTTTGCCATATCTCCAGTAACAGTCGGGCGAATTGGTTGAAACTTCGCCTGGGGGTAGGGCACCATGCCTCCTTGCCCCCCACATACCGGGTGTTCATTTATAACATACAGGGTGTTTTTGCGCAACATCTAAAGTTCGGTCATTTTCGACCTCTTGTTGAAAAACGTGAACCCGTGAGCTTGATGTTTCAACAAATGACATGCCAAATAGCTCATTTGAAAGAGGAGAGTTCAAGGAATCGATTGATATCCTATTTGTCTCAATCGGTCCATTGGTTCCTGAGATACACAGCCCTGAACCCTTAGGCGGGCGGATTTACCCATGGGCGGGTTCACCCCATGTTACCCTACAGGTGTTCTATACGTACCTATGTGCATGCAGGTTCGTACTGTTCGCTATTTTTTGTTTAGGTTTAAGATCTACTGCCGCAAATGCGCACCCATGCAGTTTCTCTGCTCTTCGATATCGGTGAAAACGGTGAAGGGTTCGCACTACGCTTGCGTCGATCCGCGTCTATGGGAACGCGTTCACGTTCGCCCGTTGGACGCCGTCAAATTGCATTATCAGGTTCGATTCACATAATAGCCCCAATTTTAACACCTACCGAATCTGCTTTTTGCTTATGATGAACGGTTACCTGCGTAACCGTGGACACATAAGAAGTTGGCTGCGCAATCGTTGTTTAGGTAGGTGTTAAAAAGTTCCAGGGACCGTCTATCGAAAAAATTTCACCTACGGGCAACTTGGTTCTCCGAATCTGCCCTCTCCTACTTATTTGTTTGTAGGGTACTTTGGGGTAAACCCGGCTTTGGGAATATCCGGTCACCTAAGTTTCAGGGCTGCATATACCAGCAACCAAATGGACCGATTGAGACATGTATTGTATCAACCGATTCCTCCATCAAATTAGCTACACACCTAGTTTGCTTCATCATTTGCTGAAATGTTCGTCTTTACCCCTTGGCCGGGTTTACCCCACACTACCCTACCTACAGTACTTGCCATGGGTGTATCTCCTTGTATTTGTATACATACGTATACCTACATAGGTGGCAGTGGCTGGCAAAATTGTGTGTCCGAATTGCGGGGACCAGGATCTGGGCACGATCATTCGCTACTCTCGTGTCTTCCTGCCGACGCTCAAGTGCTCTCAGGTGGCTATGGTGGAAGAGAAGGCGAACGAGAAGAAGACGGAGCTCCTGAAGAAGGAGCAGAAGAACAAGTGGAAGGATGTGCTGGTAAGGCGATGTTGTATTGTGCGAGTAGGCTATGGGTAAACTGGCGAAGATGATGTTTCACTCTAAGTCGATTATGACGGAGTTGTCGACGTTGGTTCAGTCATCCGGGAGCGGAAAACGAGCGAGCAAAGAGAAGAAAAGACAAAAAGCGACGACGATGACGCCGCTGGCATCGTTGAAACTTTCGCTACATACCCGCGAAGCCACCTCGCGACCACCCAGACGCTTAGCGCAACTGGCCAATACTACCCTACTGCAGCGAACCCATGAGCATGATGTTTCACTCTTGCTTCTAGAGCAATCTGTTCGCGGTGTCCGAGATCGAGAAGGAGGATCTGAAGCGGATGGCGGACAAGCTGATGTCGGAGGCGGCCCGGATGCAGCGCGCCTGCGAAGAGGCGGAGGCGGAGCGCGTACAGATGGAGAAGGAAAGGGCGGCGGCTGCGATGGAAGAGGAAGGGGAGGAGCAGAGTAATCTGGAGGAGGGGGAGGAGGAGTAGGCTACCTGCTGGTGCTGTGCGTGTACAGTTCTTATGTGTGCGTATGTACAAACGGGTACAGATGGAGAGGAGAGGGCTGCGATGGAAGAGAAAGGATGAGCAGGAGCAGAGTCATCTGGAGGCGGAGGAGGAGTAGCTGCTGGTGCGTGTACAATTCGTATGTAGTGTGTACGTGTGTATGTACGGTGTTATGTACGTTAAAGGGAGGAGGAGCGAGGAGCATGTACATAGCTTGGACATAGGGACATTGACATGGATACAGTGTAGCGGTTGTATGTACAATAGATGGTATGGTGCCAATGTAATACACTCATGTATGTAGAGGAGAAGGAGGAAGAGTACGTATGAAGTAGTAACATACGTCGGTGCACGTGATATGTATTTGTATACTACGTATGTATGTATATGCGTTTTTGTGCATGCGTAGGCGCATGAGGGACGATGTATGATTTGAATAATTTATGCAAGTGATAGCAGAGGAGGTATCATGCAATTCAATATACGACACGACGAACCTGGACGTACATACGTACAGTAAGTCTTTTTAGTCCGCCTGAGACGTAGAAGCAGCCAACCGTTGCCGTGATAGATTATGCTGTATTTCAAATGTACCCATCATACACTGAATGATTGCCACCCATGACCCGAGTAAGGTCAAATAACACTTAATTTTTGTTATTTGTTTCTGCGTTATTTTATTTGCTATGAAAATAGCCTTTATGCTTTATGATAAAATGTTATTGTTTTTGAAACAACGTTTCCAACGCAGAAATCGAAATCAACATGCGATCTGCCCTCGTATTTTCTCACTGTTACTTTGCTTGCATGAGTTACGCCGATCACAAAACAGGCACACCGCAAGACGGCTCATTAACTTTGTTCCAGTTCGATGCCGTATTATGTAGTCGCTATCTAGGCCATAATAAATCATTCATAAAACTGCGCACCAACATCCTTCAATACAAAAACAAAAACTTGGAAGAACACAAAGTCACAAGCGTGTCTAATCAGCAACTGTCCAACTAAATTTCCTATAGCATTGCATTCGAGAATATATCAATTCAGGGGTATAGATACAGATAGCCAGGAAATTGATAGGGCGAGAAAAGGTGGCCGACCAAATTGAAGCTTTCGCAAATTTATTTAGCATAACTGCCACAGAAATTGCTAAGTCGCAAAAACTTTTTTACGAGGAGCATCTATCTGTACCCTTGAATATCATTGTCCACGTCCATTGGAATGAAACGGCCATAAAAACGGCGAAAAAGGATGCCGTAGGGATGAGTGTGAAAAACATTTCTCTTCTTGATCACGGAAAATAATATCGGTTTTTGTAAAACATACCAAAATGGATAAGAAAAGGGAAGAATCTCTTGCACCCTTTGGCCATCCATCAGTCAGTTCGTTCAATAATCACCGAATTGTCTGAATGCCGTCGCGCAGTTTATGGATATCCGTGGCATTGCGCAAAATAATCAATACGAAACGTACTCTGCACTCAAACGACAATCTGGCCATCTTCCAGCAACTAAAGGAACATTGCATGAACGGTCCGTTATCTGTCTTTTGACAAAACAATCAACTTTCCCATTCGTTATTTGGCAGATCCAGGTGTGAGCCACCCAAGTTGGCGCATTGTTATCCTGCCATCTTCCTATACAATTATTACGCAAGTTCTGGAGGTCAAAGGCAGCGCCTCCCAAATTGGTTGATTTTTGATTGTTCTTCATTGCAACCGTTGCGGAATTTGCATTACAGCTACATAACCTTTACCGTATGCAAAAGTTACGGTAAGGTTGGAGTCATCATGCTGGCCGAAGGACAAATTATGTCAAGTTCTACTCATTTGGGTCAGCGACAACTTGAGAGGAATCGTCAGGCACTGCAAGAAGAAGCGGACACTTTGCGACGCGTTGCTTTCGCCGGCACCGCTGTGTCAACCGTGGCGCTTGTGATGTGCGTTGTATGCCTGCCGATGGTCTACAACCACGTGCAGTACATCCATGTGATCCTGCAGGACGAAATGAGCTTCTGCATGGTAAAAGTTGCCGTAATGTACGTAGCGTATTGTTGTCAACAGAAATTGCTTTAACGTTTTCCTACAACATATAGGCCTACGTATATAGCATGTACTGGACCGATTGCAAAATAAAATACTTACTACAGTATTAGTGCAAATCTTGGTATTTTTAGTCACGATCCGGCGACCTGTGGCATGAATTCAGTCGAACTCAGAAGGTGAAGCGGCTGCTGGGCGGTGAATTTGATCCCGCCGACCCTGAGATTGACGAAAACGAAGAGACCGGCGAGAAAAACAACAATGAAATTCCAGCAAGCCCGTTCTTGAGGGTGAAACGACAGAAAATCTTCCACCTCGGCCCACCAACCTTGCCGCAAGGGGGCAAACAGCAGCGGAATCGGCCACCCTTGGGTCACTCTGGCGGCAGAAGAAGGAAACAGCCGAATGCGAGTCAAACGCAGCGAAAACCGGTGCAAAATCATGGACCGCCGAATCAGAGACATCGACAGGAGGATCGGGGGCATCACGAATTGCCGTTCGTTTCCGCCCCTGTGCAGCCTTTTCCACCGAGGACGGAGGGAGGATGTAAGTGGAAGAAAAGATGCATGTGAAGCATCAAAGTTACGAGTTCTTGCGCTGACATTCGTTACCATGCAAAGTGATGGCATGGATGAACTGGTGAGTTTGATGTTTCGCCACCTGCAGATGTAGCTACGGTAGGGTACGCATATTTCGCGAGTGCAGTGTGAAATGGGACGTCTGTCTATTTCTTTCATTATAGGTTGCACCTGTCATCAAGGTGCTCCCGGTGGGGTCGGGGAGCTGGGTAGGAACGGGAATCCAGGGAACGACGGCCAGCCTGGTACACCCGGTCGTCCGGGGCGGGACGCCAATCTCCTGCTCTCTGCCGGTTTCGAAGACGAGAGCTGCGGTGACCCCTGCCCACCCGCTCCGGCGGGAAGACCCGGTCTCCCAGGTCTCCCGGGACCCCGCGGACTACCGGGAGACCCGGGACAACAAGCAAACAACTACTTCCCGGGACCTCCGGGCCAATCTGGCTTGCCGGGTGAACCGGGAGACCCGGGACAAACCGGTTTCCCGGGAGGGCCGGGTAGTCCGGGACAGGTGCGGCAAGCGGACGCTCCACCCGGATCCCCCGGAAGACCGGGGTTGCCTGGACGACCGGGAAGACCTGGCGGATCTGGACTCCCGGGAAAAACGGGAGATCCGGGAGTCTTGGGGCCGCCCGGACCCAGGGGAGATCTGGGGACGCCGGGGACACCTGGGGATCCCGGAGGGGAAGGGTCGCCTGGGAATCCGGGCTTCGAAGGTGCCTGCGACCACTGTCCGCCTCCCAGGCTGGCTCCCGGCTTTGGCTACGAGGGTGCGCCGTACAAGGTGTCCAGGGGTGTCCACTTGAAGAATCTGCAGCGGGCGGCGGCGTTCAAGAAAAAGCTGAAAGTGGCCAAAGCGAAAGCGGCCAAGGCGAGAGCCGCCGCGAGGGCCAGAGCGGCCCGCGCCAGGGCAGCTGCTCAGAGAAGACAAAAGCAAAGACAGTAGAGATGCATGCAATCGTGAACTGTACTGTACTACAGTATTACCGCAGGCGCACGTACGTACATACAGTAGTGTAAAAGGCCTACATGCCCTACATGTCATACTTATAGCAATAATCCCTGTATAGAGAAGAATGGCCTACGTAGTGAAAAGAAACGAAGCAATCACTGGCTCGTTTTGAGGCCTAAAAATAGGATAACCTAAAAATAGGATATCCTATTTTTAGAACATCCTATTTTTAGAACAATTTATGTATGTATGTTCTAAAAATAGGATATTCTAAAAATAGGATATCCCATTTTTGGATATCCTATTTTTAGGCCTCAAAACGAGTCAGTGATTGCTTCGTTTCTTTTCACTACGTAGGCTATTCTTCTCTATACAGGGATTATACTATATTTTTGCTTATAGCATAAATTATTGGCTTTCTTGATTTAGTATAAGTTGTGCTTTCCTGGGTGAAAGGTAAATAATGCACAAAGCTCTCATGGTTGGTTGCAAACATGACACATGCGTTCTGTGCAATAAAAATGGAAGAAAACGTCAATGAGGTGTCACATCAATAAAGTACGTCGCTGAATTTGACAATTTCATCACTGAATGGCGAAAACACGGCGTCATTTTTGGGAAAAATCAAATTTTTTATCCAATTTTCTTCCGATCCAGTTTTTCTGGACCATCTCCTTCATATCATATTACGTACGTGGCGCGAAATTATCAAACGTACCTCCATCTCCACACCCACCTGTGATATCGATCTGCGCACGCAAACGTTTACCGCAGGGGTGTTAAAGATGCCCTGAGGCTATTTCAGATTCACGGAAAATCTACAATGTGGACCAGACCAGACTGGTCTAGATTGAGCTGAGCATGCGCAGAAAACCTTGACAAACTCAATATTATCTTTCTTGCACTTTCAATTTCGTCCGTCTTTTGCAAGAACTGGTCATTTTTCAAAAACTACCCACAACCTACAGTACGTACATACGTACAGTTACTACAGTCGTATGCATGCACTTCGCTATTGTACATAATAAGTGTGATGTTGTGTTTTAGTTCCTATACAACTGCACAGCACACCGTTGGAAGTTTTTGTTTTCACCGGCCGTGACTTTGGTTGATTCGGTTGGTTTAACTCGAAGATTTTGGTTCGTATTGTTTTGATATAATACAATTATGTATTTATGTATGCAAGATACGTTACGAATAAAAGGATTGATCAAGTTTTCATTCTTCTCTTTCCAACCCAGCAAACTTTTATGATTGTTTGGACCAGAAAATCCTTATCTTGCGGCCTATATAGCCACTTGTAGTGATGTAGTCATCCAAAACGCAAAATTTATTGCTCACCTTCTTAAAAGAAGTATGTACTGGTATGTAGAAGATGTGCCTAAAAATGGATGCCCTCTGAAATCAGAATTTTTTATTCCTTAAAAATGTCGTGAAAAGAAGATTACCATGTTCCACCTTTTTGTTTGTCATTCATACCTAATATAGATTTTATCTTTGTTTGAGTTTTCCCTTGTCAGCTCGTTTACGAATTAGCTTGTTTATACAAAAATATACTGTAGCCAAATACAGTAAATGGATATTTTATTACCAATTTATGTTTGAAAGATGGCTGCAGATAGCAAGATGGAGGAGGAATCTGTGAAGAAGCTGCGGGAAGCCGAGACACTGCGTCGCGTCGCTTTTTTCGGTGTCGCATTTTCAACCGTCGCCACTTTGCTCTGTGTCATTTCACTGCCAATGACCTACAACTACGTCCAATATGTTCACGTAATTTTGCAAAACGAGATGGATTTCTGCTCGGTAAGCAACCCTAAAAATAGTCCCCAAAGTAAAAAAAGTATGAAGTTTTTAATAAAGAAAAATTCCTGTCCGAGGCGAGAATCGAACCGCCCCTTCTCTATTTCAGTCCCGGTCCGGCGATCTACTCCAGGAGGTGACGCGGACGCAGCTGATTCGAACCGGGCAACTACGTCGCATTCCGCGCAGCGCGACCGCTCAAGCAGCCGCCACAGACGCCGAGCTTCAAGCTAAAGCTGAGGCTGCGGAAAGTGAAGAAGGGAAACCTGCAGCCTCAAAAACTTGGCAATTCGGCATACGCCCTGAAAACCCCGACGCATTCGTCGCCTCGGGACACGCCGAAGTGTTGGAACAACTTCCTGCGAAAGAAAGTGCTGATGCTGCTGCTCATCAGGAAAGCTTGGACGAACATCCGGACGCATTCGTTGTGGCACAGTCGGGCTATCACGCTTTCCCAGGCCCACCGCCAAACACCTATGGGTACGGCGGTGGCTACCAACCCCCACCGCAACCTCCACCTCAGCCACCAAGACCACAGCCTCCTCCTCCTTCTATTCACGTACAGCAACCACCGCCAGGGATTGGCATACATCCCCCTCCTCCTGGAGAATGTACGTAAAAGCCCCTTTTTTGTTGCGCAATTTTTGTAGCTGCATTGCAAATGCTTTTGCGTCATAAAGACGTCTGTAGTGTCGCAGCTACCTAAACGAAGTTACTGCAGTACAATAATCCAGTGCCACATTTCTGTAGCAAGGAGCAGCGTGCCCTAATGAAAATTAGGTCTTTGAGGCGGTGCAATAAAAATCCAATTTTTGTTGCCATGATAACGGAACATGCCGCCAGTGTCAACATGTTTATGTTTCATTTCGTGCCCACATGACTTTTCTTCAATTCTATTTGCCTGCTAAACAGGTTGCACCTGTCACCAAGGCCGACCCGGAGGGATGGGATTGCCAGGCGCGGATGGTCGGCCCGGAGACGACGGCAGACCCGGAGGGCGGGGTCGGGACGGCGCACCCGCCCCACCCGGGCCGGCCCACGACAGACCCATCGTCCAGTGCACCACCTGTCCCCCTGCCCCGGCCGGTCCAGCGGGTTTACCGGGGAGAAAAGGGCAACCCGGGCCGGGAGGAGACCCGGGTCTCCCAGCCCCACGCATTTTGGCCGGCCCTCCCGGAGCAGGGGGTCGACCGGGGCCCCCGGGAAGACCCGGGGAGCCGGGAAGGGGTGGAGCGCTGGGTCCACCCGGGCAAACCCGGGTCGTCCCGGGACCCCCGGGAAAACCGGGAGATTCCGGCTTGCGCGGCCGTCCCGGCGCTCCGGGATTCAGGGGAAGACCGGGAAAAGTGGGCATTCCGGGGCCAACCGGGCCACCGGGAGAAAGGGGAGATCCGGGAAGAGGGGGAGCGAATGGAATTCCGGGGCCGCAGGGACCGAGGGGAAGGCCGGGCTTCGAAGGACCCTGCGACCATTGTCCCACACCCAGAACAGCTCCTGGCTACTGATGATTCGATGCTTGGTTCACACTCTTTCCAAGACGCGTTCACATGGAATGCAAGAACAATAATAATTGCCTTGGGTTGGGTGGTTACAGTACCTATTCGATGCAGGTGTAGCAATATGATTCAACTCTGACTGAAAATATCAAGTGTGCATGCAATAGCCTATCAATATTGCTCATGATGGTACATATGTACGTACCGATGGGACGTAATTATTACATACGGCATGTACCGTACTATGTTATGTACAGTACAGGGTGTCTCATAATAAACCATCCACCTTTCCATGCATGTAACTCTGGAACCACGCCTTAGATTTTCATACGGTTTTATTTATTTTGTAGCCAAGGCTTCAACTGAGATGTGTACAAAATTTCAGCTTAAAGATGGGGCCGCATAAAACAAGTTGGGGTCGAGAAACACCAAAATATCCCAATATGACGTTACTAAGCCACTAAAACGATGGTATGTTCATTTATTACACACACATGCAACAGTAATCAAAAGTTATTGCTTGGTATGCTTTTGTATGGGAAGCAGCATCTGGCTTGGGTTTGAATTGCGCGCCGTTTTCTACAAGTGCGCCTTTGAAAAGATAGCCACGAGACGAAGTGTATCAATCAATCAAGAAAGAGAGGCAACATGTCTTGTTGTTGCATGCCTCTTGTTTGTGTTGCTGCGTGTGTGCTGGCAAGCGGGCGGAAGAGAAGAGAAGCGAAGCGAAAGAGAGAGAGAGAGAAGGCAACAAACTGCGGGCAGTCAGGCTAGGGCTTGCGCTTGCGGTAAAACAACAAGAGATGGACAGATAGAAAATCGAGCCAGCCATTATAGACTGTACAATTACCCATTGTACAGTCTATACAGCCATTCAGCGCTTATGTAGAGAAGAGCGCGCAGTTCAAACCCAAGCCAGAGGCTGCTTCCCATACAAAAGCATACCAAGCAATAACTTTTCATAACTGTTGCATTTGTGTGTGGTAAATGAACATACCAGCGTTTTAGCGGCTCGGTAACATAGTATTGGGATATTTTGGTGTTTCTCGAACCCAATTTTTTTATGCGGCCCCATCTTTAATAGGCCCACTGGAAGCTGCTGAAACACCTTCTTTCTCCGGCGGTCAAAAAACGAGGGTTTTTCGAACTGGTAGTGCCGATTAGGGGTCTTCTGTGCATGGTCTAACTTAAAATTTGTTTCGTATTGAAAAAAGATGTCCCAAAATGCTAGAAAATGTGTATCTCATGCATTAGCCCCATTGCCAGCATAGCAAACGCATGGAACTGGGTATCTTGAAAAATTAAGACCGAAATTTTCCTCCATGCTAAAGAAAAACGCCGATTTTTAGCTTCGGGATTCAAACCGTCGCAATTTCTGAAGTATGTGGACCAAATAGCTGAAATTTTGTACACATCTCAGTTGAAGCCTTGGCTACAAAATAGAAAAAACCGTATGAAAATCTAAGGCGTGGTTCCAGAGTTACATGCACGGAAAGGTGGATGGTTTATTATGAGACACTCTGTATATTGTACTTACTTGGTACATAGTACGTATTTGAGTACGTACAAAACGCGAAAAAGTTTGGTGGCAGTCTAACAAATAGTTACAAACCTAGGTGTACCTGTACATACGTTTTTCTTTTATGTACGTTTTGTATTCTTACGTTTGTCATTTACTTTGTACTCGTGCGTACAGTACGTACGTACTTTATTCTTTCTCATTACAATGCTGGGAATTTTTGCTTTTGGTGGCTCATTTTGATAGTCAACTGTCTATCAGCTTTGCATTCGTTTTGTAAATAAAAATAGTGTTTGCAGTATAATACAGCATGGTGTATGTTCAAAATAAAATCAATCCGAATTGGCTACATGTGTGAACTGAAGTAGTAGACAATGCCAAATGAAATGCCAGTTTGTGTCAGCTCATCACATGTATAACATTCTTCCTCGTCCTTCCACTGCCGCCGCTGCTACTCTTACTTGCCAGGCTCGTCGTCTGCGTACGGTTGTAGGCTTGGTACAGCTTCTCTTCCTTTTTCGTCGAAGAACCAACCGCGTTGCCATTTTGCATTCCTCCTGCTGGTGCACCTTCTTCCGTTTTCGGCGTCTGGGGTTCTCTATTCTTGATCCGACCTTTAAGCACTTGTCTAGCGGAGAAGGTCCAGTACTTTCGCTGCTTCGACGTTTCGGACATTCTCCTGGCCTCTTGCAACTGGTCCATATCTGCGGCGCTTAACTCTTCCCCTTGGAATCGATCGCCGGTCACGTTTCGGATGAAACCGTCAACATCGCGCAGGGTATCCCGTCGCTTTTTCGACTGTCGAGCTCGCGTTATCTCTTGCAGAACCTGCAGGCAAAATATGCACACTACACGTACAAAGTAGTAGGTGTACGTTACGTATGTGCATACACGGATACCTACATATGGCCCAATTTATGGATAATCCTTTCCCAAACAAGGTACGTAGTACGTACGTAGTACGTACATTACCTACAGTACTGTACCTACATACATACTGTAAGTATGTACGTACTACATATGTATCTAACGTAATGTACAGTGTGTAGGTAGTAGGTAGGTAAGGTACGTATTGTATGTATGTACAGTACTGTAATTATGTACGGTAGAGTAGACTAGTACGGACGAAGTCATCCCAAGCTACGTGTATGTACCCCAGATAAGAAAATCCCAATAACATTTTACCCGAAAAGCCACCGCATCTTCCTCATCCTGTCCGATATTCATCGCCGTCATCGCCTTCTCCAGTTTGTTGGCGAAATTCTCCGACCTCACTCGATGTTCCACCCAATCAGCGCCCAGGATTTCGTCCTCGGGTCTCATCCTGATGCCCATCGTGTACTTCATCGCCATAAATGCCAGGAAAGTCATGCTCATGCTCCAGAGAGAAATGATGGCCGCGCCCAGCACTTGAATACCCATCAGTCTGAAGCCTCCGCCATGAAACAAACCCAATCTGTAGGGGTTGTTCAGGTCGAAATCGTCGCGAGCGAACAGAGCCACGGCCAGAGCCGACCACAGCGCACAGGACATGTGAACGGGAGTGGCGCCGACTGGGTCGTCGATCTGGACTCGCTCCAGCAGCGCCAGGGTTCCGATGGCAATGCAGCCGCCGATGGCGCCAACGAAAAGGGCCTCAGCTGGTGTGATTATCGCGCAACCTGCGGTTATGCTCACCAGACCGCCGAGCACGGAACAGATGATGTAGTTGATGTCGAAGTAGCTGAAAGATGAAACATCAAGGCGATGGGTTCACCAAAAAAAAGGTCGAGTGGCAAACATGTAAGAAAATATCTGTCAAGTCTTGTACATACATACACAGAGTACCGGTAGGTACGGGTGAATACGGTAGGGTACTGTGGGGTAAACCCGGCCAACTAGTACATGCTGAAGTTTGCTTCTTTCTACTTGAGTGGCCAGGTCTAACCTGACGGCCAATGAAACCGGCCAGGTTTACCCCGTCATACCCCACTTTTTACATTCGACCTCTTATTATTCAGTTTCCGCAAAAATGCAGAGATACATAGATATACACATAGAACACACAGGCAACTTACGGGTTTTTCCAGCTGGTCGCTACGCTGAGAATGAGGCCGGCGACGCTGCCCCCGATCGAACCGTTGAGAGTCGTGACTCCGACTTTAGCAGCCACTTTCCACAGGTTGCCCTGGATGCCGAACGAAGACCCGCAGTTGAAGGCCAACCAGGCCCACCAGAGCATAAAAGTGCCTAAAATGCGGCATTGTTTATGTACGCTTTTCTCTGAATCGGTTAGACCGATAAACGCTTCCTAGTTTTGAAAAACAACTTGTGCGCCATCATGCACTGTCCTTTCGCTACATCGCCTGTTTGTTCACCAATGCATTGGCCCGTTACAAAATTACTAATATTGCGCCCGTATTCTTTTTTCGTTACCTGTCAGCGCCGTAACTGGTGAGCTCATGGCGCCCACCTGTTTGCCCCCATTCTGGGCCCCCGCCTGATCCTCCGGCTGCGTGAATCTGCCCAGCCGCGGACCCAGACAGATCGCCGCCACCAGGGCGCTGCTCCCGCCGGTCAGATGCACCACGCAGGCGCCGGCGTAGTCGAAAAAGTGCCATCTCTTCAGGAACCCCAGCTCGTTCCACGCCCAACTCGCCGGCAGACAGTAGATGACGGTATTGAGCGCCGAGAACAGGATGTACAGGCGAGGGTGTCCGAGCGAAATTTGGCACAAGAAACTTTCAATCGACCGTAACGCCTGTCTATTCGGTGTGTATACTGGATGGATAGACGAGACCAAACAGTAGCTCATTTGAAAGCTCCTTTCAAGAGCTTTGGTCTCATCATCTTGGTTCTGAGCCCTTATAATTGCCGGGAGTTGGAGCGATTTTTCGCACCTTCTTCTCCCAATCTTTTTTATGTATTTATGTTTTTGTAATACCAAACTACTGGACGTGTAAGTGTGCAAATTTAGCTTGGACACCCTGTAAGAGGTGAGTTTCATTCGCTCCGCCACCGCGCCCGAAACGATGGTGGTTGCAGCGGTGGCAAAGGAGAACTGGAACACGTAGTGCGTGTACAGGGTGCCCATGTTGTCGGTGTCGTGAGCGGTGACGAAAAAGTTACCGAATCCCGCGAACACGCTGGACGGGCGGCCGAAACTCAAAGCGTAGCCGAATGTCCAGTACGTGATCCCTCCCACTGTCACATCGATCACGTTTTTCACCATGATGTTGGCGACGTTCTTCGAGCTCACACTGCCGGCTTCCAGCATACCGAATCCGGTCTGCATGGTTAAGATGAGAAAGGCGTTGGCCAAGATCCAAGCAGCGTCGTCTTTGGTGACGGATTCGTACTCGCGTACGGGATCAGGGGCGGTTGTAATATTTGGAACGAACATTGGTGATGTTGAGGTCATTTTTTCTAGGTACGTGTGTCTACGTACGTATGTAGGTTACGGTATATAGTACGAGCCTACGTTATGGAATGGAACCGCGTTTCTGTTGAAAGTTAATCTAAAAATTAATAAAGCATATTAGAAATGTCAGTCAGCTAACGGTACAGTAGTACGTTAAACGCGCGCCTTTCGATCTACAAAGTCAGAAATAACAGAGTCTGTAATGTACACTTACCGTGTACATATACACATTACGTACCTACGTATAACCCTATACTAAGTAGGCTATGCCAGGGTACACCTGCCTGGGTAAATCACCTGTCTGACAATCTTACCCGGGTTGAAGATAAACGTTGCGATGAAGTACAGTACTGTACTGTATTTGAAACTGATTGTCGCATATTTTGTTACCTAAAAATTGAATAATAAATAATAAAGAAGGTTAACCAAGTGTTGTCAGTTTCGCACAGTCCGTGGATATCCGTGGTTTTGTGCAATTTAGTTCACGCAAGATAGTAAGTTATCAATAGCACGAGGATGGCCCAAAACAACAGTGGTGCCCGCTTAAAGCGGAAGTCGACTATAAAAAAACTTATTCCAAGAAGTCGTGCGTTACGCAAAGGAACAAATACCCTACCCTTACATAACACGTGCCCACTCATCATTACCACCAACGTACCTTACACTGTACCTACATACGTACAGCACATAACAATTTATGCACGTAGCATACGCGTGTACAATGTACGTATACCCTACGGTACGTACCTATATGTACAGGGTGTCCAAACTAAATTTGCACAACTTTCAATTGACCATAACTCCCGTTTTAAGCGGCAGAGAAGGATGGGACCTACCTCATCTGAAAGCTCAATTCAAGCGCTATAATATGGTATGTCTGCCGTTTCGCTCTGCCTCATCGTTTGCGAGTTAGAGCGATTCCCGCAAAACACCTCAAAAATTATTTTGGCCAAACTGGATTTTGGCGACTTTCTAGACTGCACAGCTAATTGACGGATAACTGGGCTAAAACTTGTAGTACGAATGTGAAAGAGGAAAATAATTGACCAGCAATATCTCCCTATGTACCACACCAGTGGAGATTGGATTTTTGCACCTAGAAGAGCTTTTTTGACCAAAATTATCAAAACTAACCGAAAGAGTGGCATTGCAGTGTGACAGTTCAGCATGGGAGAGTGAAAATGGACAATAAAGTGCACAAATTCATCCAGAAGGTGAAAATCATCCAATATGAGGCAATAAAAGGGTATCAATGAACAATACTCATATTTATGACAGATTATCTCTGGCTGAAGCAAGAAAAATGCAGCCAAAAAGGGAAATTGATGTGCATTCAGTTTGGCCAAAATCATTTTTGAGGTGTCTGCGGGAATCGCTCTAACTCGCAAACGGTAAGTCATAGCGAAATGGCAGACATACCATATTATAGCACTTGAATTGAGCTTTCAGAGGAGTTAGGTCCCATCTTTCTCTGCCGCTAAAAACGGGAGTTATGGTCAATTGAAAGTTGTGCAAATTTAGTTTGGACACCCTGTACGTCTGTCTAAGCGTCAAAATTACAATAAAGCAATCAATTTCAATTTCCACTAGCATAGGGGCGTGAAAAGTGATTACTGTAGCTGAAAAACATGGGAACAGCAGGCTCTGCCATCTGAACTGTGCTAAATCAATCATTTTGTGCCTCCAGGCAACTGTGCAAAATACCACAAGACGTACGTACCTAATAGACAAACTGCTTTCCCAAATACAAACTAATTTATATGTTCCGTTGGTTTTTCGATGATGGTTGCCGTTGTATACCGTACAAGATTAAGCATGCCGCCAACTAATGGTTAATTCACAACAGCGACCATGCGCTGGGCGTGGGCGTACGGTAGGTATGTCGCCTGGCGTGTCCATGGATCGACACAAGTAAAGGACATGGACAGCTATGGATGCGCGGGCTTCCTTTACGACAAGCGAATTCTTTCCATATGAGCCATAAGAAAGTTCTTTTTACAAAAAAAATATGTACTCATCCATGTCAAACCACGCGTGCACCTCTACAAAATATTTGCAAACTTTTACTTATCACATAGCCTACACTGCCTTTTGCAACTTGTACTTAGAAAAATGCATTTCATGCAAAAGCCATATCAATCAATCATTGGTGCACTTCAGACGTCTGAACCCGAATTCGCTCCGAATTCGAAGCCCTGACTATGCTTCAGCATATAAATTCTCCGAGTTCGCTTCGAACTCGCTTCGTTTTTCGGAACGTACGTGTGAAGAACGGAGTTTTGTAATTCGATGACGTACGAGTCCCTAATTGACATTCGTTTCGGCTCAAAACAAAGTCATTCCAAACTCGAAGCGAACTCACTCAGAGCAAACTCGGAGCACGTCTGAAGCGAACCATTGACTATACTACAAAACAATCAATAATATCACTGTCGATATCGGTAGAGTCTTCTTCTAGCCCGTTGCAATATGGTTGTGGTCCGACGGCCCTGCGTCCTTCGTCGGACCGCGGCCGTTTGGGACCCGGTCGCCGCCCCCGCGGCCGGATTGTTCAGTACCCTGTTAATCCGCCGCTGAAACATGCCCTCGTTCAGCACGAAATAAGTCTGCAGCACCGCCGCCCGCTCGCCGATACTTAACTCCGGGTAGCGCAGCTTTAACCCCTTCACAGTCGGCAGCGGTATGCCTTTCTGCATGTTTTCAGTGGCGATATCCTGTAGAATTTCCGCAGACACAACGCCCAGATCTTGCATGTTGCCGTCGCTTAAACCCGGGACGTTGGAGCGAACCAAACGCATCTCCATCCGGTCGATGGTCAGATTACCGACGACCTTGTTGTTGCGCATGGAAATCGCCGCTTGCGCCTTTAAAGGGCGGATGCGGCAAAGATTTTCCCGTGGTGAAGGTTTTGAGCGATTTTTGAACATTCGTTCTGTGAACCTATGCAGTTTTCCATGCTGAATCGATTCTACCAGCCTGTCGTGTTGCGATTTTGCCTCCTCGCCTAGAAAATCTACTTGCAAAGGGCGTTTCGAAATAAATTACGCGCAAAACAACGCGAAACACGCGTTGTACGCTGGTTTTTTCTGCGAGGAAGCAAAATTGCAACGAGACAGGAGGTAGGATCCATTCAGCATGTAAAACTGCATAGGTTCACCGAAAGAAAATTTTAAAAAGCGATCCTCGCCTTCACTTTGGAAAATCTTTGCCATATCCCCCTTTAAGTCCAGGTCGTTGCTGGCGGCGTAATGGCTTTGCTGAGTGCGCGGGTCGGATACGTACATGTCCAAACGGCCTTTGGCCGTCATTTCGGCTCGACCTGGTCGAAAAGTGAGGGCCGGCGGTTCGCCCGGTATGAACTGCAGGTGCACGTCCATATCTGGAAAGCGCTCCGCTAACGCAGGCAGCATGTCGCCGATGCAGAATTCAAGCAGGACCTCTGAAACAGCAAAGTTACGGGGTCACCCAAACGGTACATAGTAGTACAAGCTTTAGTGTATACGATACAGTGTATAACGCCCGATGGAAAGCTTATTGAAACGGACTAAATCTGTCTTGCACAAAATTCTCACGGGCCTGATGTGTTGATGCTCCCTTACTGTAAAATGTACGTCTTACTGTAAATTGTTCCACGATAAAGCAATCTTTCTATGTAACCATACAGCAGCTAGCAATCTTCAACCCCGCCCGTACATACCTTCTCCATCGCACGTAGTTTTCAGGGTCCTTCTAACGTTCGGGTTCAACTCCGGCGTGACTCGAAAATCCAGCAATTTATTCTGCCACGCGTGATACAGCAGAGAGTTGACAATGTAATCAGATCCTTGTATCTGCAGCATGTGTCGTCCCGAGGTGGGGAAGGGTGGCAGGTCGGCCGGATGAAAGGGCGTGTTGCCGAGACCCTGCCAGGATACCTCGCCCTTCAGATCGCTTCGAAGGTCGTAGCGGCTCATCACTGGCGGACGAAGCATACGGTAGTCGAGCCAGAGGCCTTTCTGTCGAAGGGAACGGCTAGAAAATAAGAAAAAGGGACCAAAAGTTATTGACAGGCTGGAATAAAGTACTGCTGGGCAAGTAAATAAATAAATAAATAAATAAATAAATAAATCAATAAATAAAATAAAAATAAATAAACAAATAAAATAAAATAAAAATAAATAAATAAATAAAATAAAATAAAAATAAATAAATAAATAAATAAATAAATAAATAAATAAATAAATAAATAAATAAATAAATAAATATGTGGGACCTACGTACCCCAGGAGTCCATTGATTTTCACATTGTCCCCCAACGGCACCAGTAGCGGCATGGTTTTCAACATTTCGTTGGCGTTTTTGTTGATCATTTCACTGGACATCCCGCACAGCTGCTCCTCCAACTCTGGTTGCATCCGACTGATGATGTTACGGCGCATGGCGTTCAGGATGGCATCCATCAGGGCACCCGTGTGCTTGAACTCGATATCCACGAATTCTGTGGCGGCCTGACATGCTTGGACTCGAATCTGAAAGGAAGAGAAAAACACAGCCCTGTAACTAAGTACAGAATGGATGCCGTTAGTCTTAATTCAATTGCTAATGGAGCTGCATGCAGTGCATTCAGTGAATTTGCATTGCGATGGCAACATCTGTTCAGTTTCGGTGATGTGATGCTTGTTTGTTTTATTAGTGCTATATGCTATTTTGAGCGCTGCATTGCTGAGCATTTCATACTACGTATTACAGCTAAGCCAACACTGTAGGCTGGTACAGAAGCTGTAATTTCAAAACGGGAAATGTACGTGGTTCACTGGTTATAATACCTAGTTCGCTCGCCTGGAACGCAAGAGGTTCAGGGTTCGATTCTGGCACATCAGGTACTGTAAGGTAGTTTTTCCTTTCTGATTTTACAGTTGAAATTCTTTCCATATGCTGCGCGTTTATGGAATTGATAAAATTGTAATCTGTCAACAATCTTGTTTTGTGAGCGTTGATTTTGTTGTTTAGCAGGATGATTGCATTTGTCCAAAATTGAGTTTTTGCCCAAGAGAAAATTGATAAGAAGGTGCAAAGTTTAAGTAGAGAAGGAAATCTAATTAGTGGCAAATACATTGTTTTGGATTGCCCATGGGTGTCGCGTGTACATGACACGATTGAATGGCCAGGTGAGTTAACTTGAATCTTTGCAACCCATGTGTTGCGGTGCCTTTTGTATTTTGTAACCCACCAGAACAGAAAAAAGTACCTGTGTGTCTCGTCCAGGTTTGACGTTTCGCATTATCAATGTACAAAATTCTTACACGGTTGCGCGAACACAATAAAAATTGTCGCTGATTCCTTGAGATTAGAAAATAAATTTGTTACGGAAAATGCAATAATTCCTATTGTCAGCCCATTGCCCCTTTTGAACATACGTATACATACATTGTACGTAGCGCGTACGGTATGTAGTATTTACGTACGTACATATTTGTAGTGTACATACGTACTGACGAAAACTTTGTTTCCAAAGCTGAACACTTCACTTCCAAAATGAAGTAAAAAGTAATGATAATAATTTGTTTGCCAAAAGGCAACTACTTACCGAACCAAGAACTAAAATCTTTTGTTTTATTCCATGCAATTTTAGTTGGGAATTTTTTATTTCACATACTGAACGTTCGGCATTATTCTTACTTGAGGATATCCATCTCTCGAATTGTATACGATAGTTGTCAGTAGGAAATCAACATTGCCAAGTGTGACCACAAATTCACCAGAAACGTCGATAGGCAGAATGGACACTTCGAACATACCGGAAAACGATCCGCGAACCCTGCATAAAACACGCGTCACATATGCTTTTTTCATTCCTAGGAATCGAACCACGTCACTGACCGTCAGTATCATCAGCTCCTAACCACTGCGCCATTAGGGAGTGGTTCATCCACCATGCAGTGTCCCAAAGCCTAAGTTACTGTATATACATAGTAGGCCTACAGGCAGGCATTGCCTAGCATAGCCTTCGTTCTTAGGACGGATTCGAACCCCGTGCCGCCACCAGCGCCGCTAACCACTAAGCCACCCGCGCACCAATACCAAAACGCATAAACTCGCAGTCATAAACAAGCTACATTATTATCACAATACACAACGGACCGTAGCTACGTACTACTACGTACGTACCTGAGACCCATGTGATCCATTCGAAAGATAATCTTGTTCGGCGGTTCCAAATCCAGCGAATAAGATCTGGGTTTCCGGTATCCCACAATCCTCATGCCGGATATATCCGCGTAACCCTTAATCCTTCCGTTGCTCAACAGTTGTTTCCTGGGTGGCATTCGCACCCGTGGAATCATGCGATTTATTATGCGCATAGCCAACGCCTCGAGGTACTTCATTCCGCGGTAGGTGAACAGTAGCTTTAAGCCAGGGTTGCCAGGTTTACCACCGGCTTTCATGATCGCAGGTACCCGTTGTGCCGAAACTGTCTGCCATGGACCGGTTGAATGAGGAAGCAGGATGTTAATCGATAGCAAGCCGAAAGTTACGGCGTATAGCCAAAGTTTGCCCATGACAGAGGCTTGCATGTGCCTTAAAGGAGTAGGGGTGGCTGCTACATTCCAAGGTTAAGAGCCGAATGTGGGGACGGAGATTGGTTCAAGATCTCTGTATGTAGAAGCTGACCGGCACAAAATAATAAACTAAAAAATAATCTTCTTTCTTCTATGACGACGCGGTGGCATTTTACATCAACCTTCTTCGCCTTCCAATTTCTCTTCTTCCTTTACAAAGGAGAGGCGAGTAGGGTCGTGATTTTGTTTGATTGTGCGTGCAACGAAGTGGAAGGGGATTCTTTTAGGAAACACCTGATCCGGTCCTCTTAACGAACGACGACATGACATGCACGCGGCAGACTGAAGAATTGAAGACTCCCCTCCCTTGATATTGTAATCTTCCGTATATTGCCGCCGTCGCAAGTATTATACACCTACGTATAGCCCGAGGCTCTAAAATGAGTATGGAAAATCAGCATCATGAAAAAATATATGGCTTGAACCAATGCAAAATCCCATTTTTGATTTCGTAGTAAGGCTAGTATACATAAAGCGGTCCTTTTCCATTGCTTACTGGACTATCCAGTGGACTATCTACGGAATATTACACTAACGCGATCGTTTTTCCGTTCGTCGTTGTACGTAGTCGACGACAATAATTGCTTTTTCACATCGATTACACCTCCTTTAACGCACGACGCGCATGCAGCCGGTCCTTTGTTAGACGCACAAATATACACACTTTGCATTACCTGTACCCGCCTACTGTACACACCTGTGTGTATGTACATTCATGATGTACGTACATATTTACATACTGTTTAGTGTGTACAACAGTATTAGCGCAAATGTGTAAAATGTACATGGTCGCTTTCTTTCTCGTCAAGGTGGAGACATGCGGTGACATCGTCGGCCGATCATAGAAAACAAACTGGTCTCCAAATTTCAACTTGCCCCCCATGTCATGTCTGACGTTGCTCATTTTGATGTGCACTGCAAGAGACGATTCAATTTTTGGCCAACGATTTCGTTTGTCTGTCATCGCACAGCGTGTTGCGTTTCTTCTTGACTTTGCGTAAGATATGAATCGCGGTGCGGTTACAGTGGCCACTCGACAACTACCGTGTACATATGATACCGACAAAGAACAGGGAAATGCGTGCGGTAGGGGAAGATGGGGGAAATTTTGGACAAGGAAACATTGCGGACACCGAGTTTTGCGCTGCGTCAAATTTCTGGGCAAAGAACGCAACCTTTATATTATTTCGATATTGTGATCGGAAAAAGATGCATAGAAAGAAATAAGCCGGATTGCCAAAATTACCCCGCTTTACCCTATCAATTGATATTAATATCGATATCGGACATCAAAAATCAGCCGCGGGGGAAAAGCCTGGAGGAAAAGGAAAACCGATCTTTCCTCCTTCCGTTCTGCACGTTTTTATTGTCGTCGGTGTGTGTCTACTGTCTAGTAGTCTATTGTTCGGATCTGCGGAAAATGCTAGTTCACCACTTTTACGAGCGACAAAATGGAAAGTTTATCCTTGAAAAAGTTCGCAAATAAAGAATAAAGTAACTGTAAGTATTTATTAGTAGTCAGTAATTCTATCAGACGCAAAATCAAAAATTAATGTTGGTTGATGGTTTGCACTCTATACGTACCTAGTTATGCTATACTACTGTGTACCTAAGTACATAAATACATAGTACAATGCAGTCTAGTCGATGTACATACAAGTGGGTATACGGTACAACACAATAACATCATAATATAAGTACCTATACTCGGTACATGGCGTAGGAACATGCCGTACAAAGAACTACTCACATACTTATGTACACAACACACACATACGATGCACATCAGGTGCATATGTACATACGTACAGTACAAACGATGGCGTTTCACTTGCCTAAAAGTTTTACCCCTCGTACAACATACAAGTACACGTATGGTACCCTACCTGCAAGAGGCAATATCCACCCTGGCCTATTTTCGCTGTAGAATAAAATCCGATCCAGGGGTGTTGTGCAACCTACTGATGTGATGACATTCTGTGCTTAGTGCTTAGTTGTTACACCTTACGGTACGTGTACAGTATACATACCCTCCTCAGAAATCCTCACCCAGTCCTCTCTGCGAGGACACCGACGAATAGGAGTCATGTCTGACCAGCTGTTTCACTCTCGCTCCAAATCCGTTTCCATTTCGCTTCTCTCCTCCTTCCGCGACGGTCGGTTGTTCCAACTCCTCTACACGCATCTCTTCCGGCGCAACCTTGCCCCGCTTAACTCCTGCCGAACCTCCCGGGCTAGTGGTTGCTGTAACACCTGCTGCAAGTGCAACCAAACTGCCGCTACTTTTCGCCCGAAAGATGCCCTGCTTCTTGTACGCGCCGTACATTTTGGCATTGATTTGGTTGGCGGTGGGATCGGCTTGGTCGTTTTTCTTACTTTCTCTGCGGTGCTTCAGACCGCCCGCAGTGCTGTTGCCGATACTGCGCCGTTTTGCGGTTTCTACCGCCTGTAGTATTTGCTTGGTGGAGAAATCCGGCCCCAGCTTTTGCTCTTCCGTGGCGAGCTCGTTTTGCGGCGTGCTCGCAAGTTGTACATGGCCACCGAAGTTGTGTACGCCGGAAAACACGTTCTTCATCTCGCCGTCCGAACGGGTGATCTCTTGCAGAACCTGAGCAGAGCAAAAACAAATGCATACAATAGGAAAGCACAAGCCTACATATGTAGTAGTACACCCAAGCCAACCCTCAAGCCCAGAAGAGTCCGTGTTACACCCCGGGTCGGTGTGGACAGCTTGACGACAAACCATAGGGTGTCTATGCGCAGCGTACAAAGTACACACGGCGCACGTGCGTGCGTACAGCGTGCCAAGCGCTTCCGTCGGCTGGACCTCTCCTTTCGCAACTGTCTATGTACGCGCGCGCCGTACTTTGTACGCGACGCATAGATACATTGTACTCTTTGGTTTTTCGTCAAGCTGTCCACACCGACCACAGTGCGTAAAGGATAAATCATACCCAAGCTTATCTCCTTTCCACTCGGCACTCACTCACCTTGATCGCCACTTCCTCCTCCTGGTCGTGTCCGATCTTCATGCTGATCAGCGCCTTCTCCAGTTTCATCGCGAAATTCTCGCTCTTCACCCGATGCTCCACCCAATCCGCGCCCAGAATCTCATCCTTCACCTCCATCCGGATGCCTATCGTGACTTTCATCAGCCAAAAGCTGAGCATGCTCAGACAGATGCTCCAGCCGGCCATCGCCACGACACCCAAAGCCTGAACCCCAAGGAGGTACGGCGAGCCCCCGAAGAACACCCCCTTGTTGCCCCCGAGGAGGTCGAACTCGTTTTTGCCGAAAAACCCCACTGCCAAAACGCCCCAGATGCCGGCGCCGAAGTGGACCGGAATGGCGCCCACGGGGTCGTCTAACTTCAGCTTGACCAGCAGACCGTCCGTGGCTATGGCCACGGCCCCACCGATGGCCCCGATTAAGATGGACTCGGCCGGACCGAAAACTGCGCATCCGGAGGTGACGGCTACCAGACCGCCGAGCACGGAATTCACCAGGTAACCGATGTCGAAATAGCTGAAAAAGGATGGTGTGTGCAATTTACATAATATTCAAATTCATGGCGTTTGAGTGAGCTAGAAGGGCTAATTTGGGGTAAATTGGGATGGCCCAAGTACATGGTTCGGGTTGAAAGAACTAGGATTTGGCTGTCTGAAGAATCTCTTTCATGCATACAACAACTACCGATTTACTCCAAGCTACACAACAAATTTTGCAATCTTTTTCCCAATTCCCAAACCCGATTTCACAAGCTTACGACCCGACTGACGGCATTGCTTTGCCACTTACACATTCATCCAATTGACCATGACGCTGAGTAGGAGTCCGGCCAGACTGCCCCCGATCGACCCGTTCAGAGTCGTGACTCCGACTTTGGCAGCCACTTTCCACAGGTTACCCTGGATGCCGAAGGTGGAACCGCAGTTGAAGGCCAACCACGCCCACCACAGCATGAAACAGCCTGAGAAAATAAGGGGCGAAATTACGCGTTTTCGAATGGCTGCACTCGTGGCGCAGTGGTCTAAATAAAGGGCGGTGGGTGGGTTCGATTCCGGCCTTGTTTTCCTTCATTTAAAAATTTAGAGAATTAAATAAGAATATCCTCACTCCTTTGCTTTTTTGTCGCGATGGCTCTGTGGTCTAATCTAGCAACAGCGCAAGGAGTGGGGTTCGATTTCTGCCCGGACTCCGAATTTTTACGGTGCATTTCCCTTTCCCATTCCACACAAATACCTGTACGTACTGTACAACGTACAGTACTGTCGTACATACAGTACACGCACACACCTGTAAGAGCGGTGACAGGGGAGCTCATGCTTCCCATATTGTCGTGGGGGTCCTCTTTGCTGAATCTGCCCAACCGCGGGCCGAGTAGGAAGGAGCCGCAGAGGGCGCTGGCTCCGCCGGTCATGTGGACGACGCCTGCGCCGGCGAAATCGAAGAAGCCGAGGTTGTACAACCAGCCCTTCGAATTCCACGCCCAACCCGACGGAATGCAGTAGATGAAGGTGTTGATGGCCGAGAAGAGAATGTAAACAGGCAAGGGTGTCCAACCGGAATTTGCACAAGAAACTTTAAATCGACCGTACATAACGCCTGGTCTTATGTGCTGTACGTACTAGATATACGAGACCTACATTAGCTCATTTGAAAGCTCCTTTCAAGAGCTTTGGTTTTTGTCTTATCATGCCGGTTCTGTACAGACTACAGACAGTTGCCCTATTATGTACATTAGTAGGAGTGATCTCGCAAATTCTTTTCCCACAATCTACTGAAATCAAAACTTGATGCAAATTCAGCTTGGACACCCTGTAAGAGGTGAGCTTCATCCGCTCCGCCACTGCTCCCGAAACGATGGTGGTTGCGGCGGTGGCGAAGGAGAACTGGAACACGTACTTCGAGTAGAGACTGCCCATACGCGGGGAGTTGTCGGCGGTGAAGAAGAAATCGCCGAATCCGATGAAGGCGTTGCCCGGCTCGCCGAAACTTAAAGCGTATCCGAAGATCCAGTAGGTGATGCCGCCCACCGTCACATCGATCACGTTCTTCACCATGATGTTGGCGACGTTTTTGGAACTGACGTTGCCGGCTTCCAACATGCCGAAACCCGTTTGCATGGTAAGGATGAGGAAGGCGTTCGCCAACACCCAGGCCGCATCGTCTTTGGTTATCTCTTCTTGATCCGCAGGTGTGGTGGTGGGCGTTGTGATGGTGCTGGATATATTGAGCCAGCTGGACGATGCCATGTTTTTGATGCCTAAGGTTCTAACGCCTAAACAAAGGAAAGTTTTGTAAGATTTCGGTCATGCCGCTTCGTAGCTCAGCTGATGGACTCGCATCCGAAGCGCACGGTCCGGGTTCGAATCCCAGTCACTCAGCACGTCTCCCTTTCTTTCAATACTGATCAAGAAAAGAAACTTACATAGGAAAGCAGCAAAGAGTCAGAATTCTAAGAAAGCTTGCAACTTACTGCAGCAGAGATTTGCTAGGGCGAAGAATTGCGAAAAGAGAGGGTGGAAGATTATGTATTTGATCTTGAAAACGAAACATTACTTTACGTATTTCGATAAGGTTACTGTAGCTAATGTTGTAGTTACACTTGATTATGAAAAATTGAATTGAATTCTGTACGGCACGGACTGTTACCAAAACAATTCCTGAAGGTGATATACATAATGCGATGTGATTTGATTAGATTGGCGAATGGGGTTTTGGTGGAAGAAATGAAACAAATTCATGTAAACAGCAGCGCACAATAATTGACACCTTCCTGAACTAATAAACAACTGAACTGATACGATACGAACAATCAAGCTACCGTATGTAGCAAACTGGGCGCACATACAGTATTCGGTCCACAATTGAAGTCTATGTACAGCCATTGCTTTACCTGTACCATTGTGGCGTGGCGATCGTCGTCCCTCGAAAAGGGAAAGAGAAATATGTATATGTAGGCAGGCTACTTGTACGTACAGCACAGCAGTTGGACCGAACGGGAAATCGAACCCGCTACCCTCGGTCACAACTGTAGACTTAGGGCGCACGACCAAGGGACAGATGGCTACGTAAACTCGCCTTGCACGCCTACGTATGTACGTACGTAGAACACTTTGTTTACGAACACTACGTACATACGAACACTGCGTTACCATAACAAGGATGAAGCTTATTGCCTTGCCATACGTACATACCGCAGCGTGTACATGTACACATAGGAAAAAAACAGCGTATGAACAGAGCAGTGCCTACGCCTAGAAAGACGAAGCACTGTTTTGTGTTCACGAAGAAATTGCGACGCACGTATTTTGCACCTGTCACATTAGCGCCAATTTCTTATGTTATTTTATTATTTATTTCATTTGCTCCGATCTACAATACAGACTACAGTACGTTAACAGGGGTCCATTATATCATCTGTAACAGTGTTCCAGCTAGTACCGTATTTTTGGGTGTATATACCTATAACCCCCATGGTAAAACAAATTTTGTCCCATACAGTATCCCCCTTGGTTAAGTAAAATAACCCCCTCGTACCTACTGTAGGTTACGTATACATTATCATACTATACTACTAAAATAAAAACCTATGGTATGGTGTTGTTGCTTGGGGTTTTAGGAGGGTTCCCTAAGGGGGACCTTAGCGATTCTCAGGCAAAATTTTGTTATCCCTTAAAGCAGATGATTTTCCCCTAAAAGTACATGGCAAGGCAAGATGCCTTATACATAGCTCACTCAACTATGCACCTCTGCGTTGAGAAATTAGAGCTTTTCAATTAAACATATTAAACAACGGCTGAAACTTATGGAACACCCTATTTTATATAGGGTACAACCAAGACTACATAAGGGAAGAAAGAGAGGCTACCTATGCCAGCTAATATTGGCGTCATGTTCCATGCTACGGCCGTTTTGGTCCCAATCGGGGGCCCGCCCCCGATCGGGGGCCCCATGAAATGCATGCCAAAGTATGTAGGTAGAGATGTCTTTCTTTTCGTTTTCTTTTCTTTCTTTTTTTTCACACACGGGGCCCCCGATCGGGGCCTCCCCGATCGGGGCACACGGGGCCTCTTTCCTTATGTAGTCTTGGTACAACACACTTTATAAAAACGTGGGAGATAAGCTGAAGCTCCTAAAGCTGAACAAGCTGATAAGCTATAAGCTGAACATTTGAGTTGAGGTTGAGGTGTCTTGTCTTGCCTGTGGTGATACAGATTTTTGTTACGTACGTATGTAGATATGTATAGATAGGTACATTTTTCTTGTCAAATACCTGTACATGTATTGTACCTACATTACATATGTATGTACGTACGTACTGTACCAAGTACAGTAAAGTACCAAGCATGTGCTCATGCTGCATTGTGCATGCAAGTAAAGGCACGCTTAAGGTACATAGGTCTGCTGAAGTGCTTGTATGTAATGTATTTGAGAGTGCAGCTGTACCTCAGGCTTATTTATTAGTACGTACCTACAGTAGGTACATACCTACATAGGTACGTACAATACACATGTCACATCACATGTTACCAATTTGAGCGGCGATTAAATAGTCTTGAACCACCGATCCGATAGCTAAAGTCCAGTCTTATCAGGTAGACAATGTGTTTACGCAAATGCAAACAAAGACAGGACAACAGAAAAACTTTCCGCAACATTTTGCAACATAAAAACACTGCGCGCGACATCGGGACAACCAAGCTTCATTCACATTTTCATGCGGTAACTGCAAAAATACGTAGGTCTGGTCCGTTACAACAGGAACTTGTTCGTCCTGCACACTTTGTCTACTAAATAATGGATCAATGCAACGGTGTATCTGTCTCGAACCGAAATCATGGCTCTACGGTCGACGATTTTGGCGAACAGGAAGAGCGCAAGGTGGTCGCTGCACCTCAGGATAATTTTCTGGGTTTCATGAAGTTGGTCGCCACGTTCTATCACCACGATTTGAACGCGTTCATCGCGAAACACGACCAGCTTTTCATCGCGGCGCAGAGAACCGGCGACTTTGCTGAAGTTGCCACCCATTTTTACAGGGCGACGTCGTCAACGTCGTGTGGTGCGTTTTCGCATTACACCCGGTGAGCATGCAAAGAGACTAAGCCTTTCCCTATTTTGATATTGGAACCCTTGCGGCAAATATGAATAGTAATGCTTTGCAAAACATAAAAAAAGTCTGAACGTAATTTCGTTTTTCCGAAACAATACGAAATGAGCAAATAAAGGAAAAATAAGCATGTTGATGATAATTTGGCACATTTTGCTTGCCCTCGTGTATAACCCCCTCGAATCGGTGACTGATGAGTTCATCCCCGGGGTTATACTCGAAGCTTAGTAATATACCGTACATACAATGCCTTGACGACGTCTGCTAGTCAGTTATGGCCGGCGTCATCGAGGCCTACTACGGCGGAAGTTTCCACTTCGTCCCACCGGAATCGCCGAAACAAACCAAGGAGGAATCGGAACGATTCCTACACCAAACCGTAGCCCGAATTCTGGAGCACGGAATCGGGAAACACAGCCTGGATTTGGGTTGCGGAATCGGGGCTGCTGCCGCAGATATTGTCCGATTTTGCGGCGGTAGCGTCACCGGAGTTACGGTAGGGGTTAACGAGGTGGCCAGAGGCAACAGGCTGATGGCAGCCAGGCATTTGGACCGGCAGTGCCGATTAAAGGGAAGGGGAACCCGTAATCGCCTGATGGAAAAAGCGCGAGAAAAACAGGGAGGTTGCGAGAAGAGTTTGTAAAATATGACATTGCATATGTACATAGCTCTTATCAATTCCTCTTGGAGATGAAATTTTGTCGTTTTGGCTAAAAAAAGGCACAGGTCAAACCCGAAAATATGGTTAAAAAAGTTTTCACAAAGCAATAAAAGCGCTAATTTTTCAAAAAAGCTTTCGTGGGCACCCCTCCCCTTTACTGCAAGGCGACTTCTCTTCCGGTCTGCCCTTCCTTTCGCCCGCCGACTTCGATTCCGTGTACGCCATTTACGCCTTAAAATACTGCGCCGACCTGACGCCGGTCTTTCGGGAAGTTCACCGGCTGTTAAAGCCGGGCGGACGCTTCCTCATCTACGACCTGCTAAAGACGGACGGGTATGACAGGGCAAATGCGGAGCATCGACGTCTGGTTTCCAAGCTGGAATACAGTTGCGGTATGCCACCCTTGCACTCCAGCGAGGCGGTAGAGGAAGCGGGGAAGAAATGCGGATTTGAAGTGAGAAAGAGTAATGTAAATTATTGAAATAGCGTAAAAAAGCAAATAAACATTTAGACCTAAATAAATAAATAAATAAATAAATAAATAAATAAATAAATAAATAATATTAGGTAAATGAATAAATAATAACCTAAATTAATAATGAATAGCCTACCTAAAAAATAGAAAGCATAAAAGTAATAGGCCTAAACAAATAAATAATAAATAAATAAATAAATAAATAAATAAATAAATAAATAAATAAATAAATAAATAAATAAATAAATAAATAAATAAACCTAGCCAAAAGTATTCATTTTGTTCAGTACTGTTGTTGCCGACTCAAATCCAAAATGGCAAAAATATTATTTATGCATTTTTGCAAAAAAATATTTGTACTTCAGAGCGTCTGCTCCATGGACATTGAAACCGACCCTCGCTATCCCTGGTACTACGGCTTCCTGAAGAACCCTTTCCTACTTTGGGTGATGAGTTCGCCTTTGTTTCGATATCTGCTGAAGCTAGGAGAGATGCTAGGCGTGCTTCCAAAGGGCTTCGCCAAATTTGACGAAATTTTTCTCAGCGGAATAGTAACCACATTGGTGGAGTGTGGTAGGCTGGGACTTCTGAGTGGTTCTAGGATTACTGTGCTTAAAAAAATGTAATGAGCTGCATTGTAATATTATTTTGCCAGACGTATGTATGTAATTATGCATAGACTCGCCTAATAATATATTGTTAACTGTGCTTTGTGCTACTGTACTGCATTTTTTACCCCAATTTCAATTTGGTTTTGTTGACTAGTGGATAGGGTAAGAAAAGCGATAACAGTCGTGCAATAATCTTCAAAACAGGAATTTTCGTTCGTTTTTCAATCTAAAGCAACCCGCCGCGTGATAGCCGTCAACCATCCTCTATGTACGTACAAGAACCGACTTCTGGATCCATACCATGCATGCAGTATCGTACCGTACTATACTGTACGTGCGAAACGAAGACGCACTGTACATACGAACCAAAAGTGTCACCCGTATGTACAGTGCATTCAACCAACACGTTTGCCCATGCATTCCTGCATAACAAGGCAGAAAGTTTGGTTTCAACCTTGACACACCTTTAAACTGTTGTGTAGCGTACGATTGCCGATTCATAAGACATCGTTCAAATTCCCCCATCTTCCAAACATAACATAAAGTAACGTATATGTACGTCCGCAGTTAAAAAGTGTACAAAGTGTAGTTTCGTGTCTTTTTAAAAATTCCTACGACGTCCGACGAGAAAACATTGTTTTCGTTGAGCACAGAGGTCCAGTTAGCTCCAGCAGTGCAGCAGGTGTCCTCTTTAAAAAATCTTTTCCTGGCTCTCTAGCGGCGGCATATTATTTTTACTGACCTAACAAATCAACCGTGCAGAAAGTAGCACCATTCAGTTCACCACCATTCAACCAATCTACTTTGCCTCGACAACGTAGACTGAACGGTATCGAGAACCCAACGATCTTCTATGTCAGCACGACCTGGTGACAAAAACTATTCGTAGTTGCAGCTTTTCACGCCTGATTGGAAACTTATCTACTTACTGTATTCCGACCACTCTGCGCCTGTGAAAACGCTCGATCCTGTGCCATATTGTAATGAATGGACCTAATTGCTTTTGACAAACTGTAACCGAGTCCCCGAAGTGATAACAAGGGATTACTGACGCCGTCGTAATTTTGCCTAATACGTACGTACTACTACGTACACCCTTGTCCTACGTACGTATAAATATCAAGACGGACCGTCAACATGCCTAAGTTTATGAGCATGAAAGTGCCTGAGCGGCAGCCGCCGCATCCGGCCATTGAGAAACGCCGGCACAGTATGCCGGTGAAGTTGCCGAAAAAGGAAAAGGAGGAGGAGGAGGAAGAAGAGAAGCCGAAAGTCGCGGACATTTTTCTCAAGACCGACATCCACGGACTGCCGGAAGTCTACGAGTCGAAGAGTCGCGCGACGAAAATCTGCTGGGCCATAGTGGTTGTGGTGGCGACGATATTGCTGATCCTCTACATAAAGTACATACATAGAGTTTTGCGTAACACGTACCCTGGAGCTCTCTCGTTTCAGGCGAGGGTCCTATCCAATGAAGCCACGCCCAACTGAATGACCTCAGCCACACTAAAAATATATAATTCTGCTTAGGCTCGTGCTACAGAGCACTAGGGTACGTATGTACATACTGTATGGGTGTATACATACCTATACATACATACCGTACACATACGGTACGAACAAAGTTGCGCGTCCATGGAACGAAGCGAGGGTGCTTTTCCTCTGGGTCATTCACAGACAACTTTATAGTTGTCTATGCTCCCGTACTGAATTGCGCTCGGCTTGTTGGACCTGAAATGGTCCATGAAATGTCTTTTCCTAAACTTCGCAACAAAACTTTTACAATGGTCCATGAAATGTCTTTTCCTAAACTTCGCAACAAAACTTTAACAACAGCACCAAATAGAAATATTGAGCTCAACACGTATCGAAACGAAATTTTTTGCGAAGTTTAGGAAAAGACATTTCATGGACCATTGCAGGTCCAACAAGCCGAGCGCAATTCAGTACGGGGGCATAGACAACTATAAAGTTGCCTGTGAATGACCCAGAGGAAAAGCACCCTCGCTTCGAATGTGGAGTGTGCCCCTGCCTACAGTATGTACGTACGTACTACGTATGTACGTACACGTATGTTTGCATACGGTACCGACCGACCACCTACGTATGTACAACCTTCTTATGCAAATTTCACCAAATCTAGAGAAATGTCAACCGTCAACGCGCCGATAGCAATGTCATGTGACCAAACCAAATCTGTCTTTTCAGAGCGCTATTCGACGGTTATGCGAACAATCCAATTCTGACCACGTACGCCGTACTCTCACAACCGGACGGACTGCGTATGCCCACCATCTACATTTGCCCCATGACACCTGTACATGATGGACAGAAGAAGAAGATGAACATTCCTGAGTGGTGGGAGAAGCAGCACAACACCTCGCAAATATTCGAAGCCAGTGGACTCTCGCAGGATGACGAAGGAGGCGGCGGAATTCTGAGCTCAAAGAAAAAGGCGCGTATAAATAATTAAAATTAATACATCTAGAATTATAGAACTACAGTACTGTACATACTGTATATTACAGAAGAGGGGGATCGGTTGCAAACCGCTGTTTAGGTTAAATGAATAATTAGACCTATACCGAAATAAATAGAAACAGTAAGATAAATAAATAAATAAATAAGTAAATAAACAAATAAATAAATCAGTAAATAAATAAATAATTAAATAAATAGGCTAAATAAATAAGTAAGAACTCATTGCAGGTATGGGATGAAATCGAAGTAGCTGGCGCAGAAGCCGCCGATTTCAATGAATGCGACCAAATCTTTGACGAATTGGAGAACAAAACTGCCCAAGAGCCCTACATTCCGCGGAATATCGAAGATTACTTCATGAAGGTTCGCAAAATATTGTTCACAGAATGTAGGTACGTACGTAGCTCCGTTTTTTATAGGCTGAAATAAATATTCTGAAACCTCATCTTTACAGGTCGGCTATCCGTTAGACACTCTGTTTAAAGAGTGCGCCTTCGCTACAAATTCGTTTCCCTGCAGCAACGTTGTGGAGGAAGTGTTCGATCGAGATTACGGCAAATGCTTCCTCGTCCGATCGGATAATTTCTTCCAGAAATTGCCGGGTATAGGCCTCAGTCTGGCCCTTAATTTGAACACTCGTTTCGCCTACTCGAGCCAACCGCCCTTGTTCGATGGACTGGTAGTTAAAGTGGAGAATGACTTCGACATGGCTGGCTACCGCAAATTGTTGCTGCACCCCGGCATGTACACGATTATGGGTCTGCGAGCGACCAACTACAACCTGATCGATCAGGAGCGAAGCAGCGGGGGGTCGCAAAGGTGCAGGGACCCCGAAGAGGGGGAGGAGGCCTTACAGCTCATCCAGTCCGTGTACACTTTGGGCATCTGCCGTATGGATTGTATGCAGAAGGCGATCTTGGATGAATGCGGCTGCGTTCTGGCCATGAGCCAACGATTCATTAAAGACGAGTATTTCGTTGATAATCCGGAATTTGAAAGGGTGAGCAAGCAAGCATTGCCTGCAAGAAAGTCCAACTGTTTTGCAAATACCTAAGCTTAATTCCTGATGCCTAAGAAGTCTGGGACCTAACGTACTGTGTACAGTACGGTATGTAAGCCTACACGACTCCAACCAAATTGTTACATAAGCGTAAAGCCTGAAGCTCCACGTCCTAAAAGCCTAAGTCCAACCTCCGCAAGCTAAGCCTACAGCCACACAAGTCCGTCCAGCCTTACGTAACGGTAACGTAGGTACTGTACGTACAAACTGTACATACGTATGTATGTACGTACGTGTACGTACCTATTTTGATTTTCAGAACCCTTTCTGCAGCTACCAAGAGATGGTGGACTGCGCTTTTCCCCTGATCAAAAGCGCGGCGCTGTCCGAGGACTTCAAGGAATGCTACAGGAGCTGTCAAGTGCCCTGTGAATTCTGGGAGTACACGGCAGAAATGAGCAGCGTCCGCTTTCCTTCCGACCAGTTCCTTAATGCCGACACCAAAGCAAGGGCGAAGGCGAGGAAAAAGCGAGAGGTTGCAGATGAAGCGACCGAAAGATTGCGATTGGCGAAGGAAACAGTGGAAAGGCTGAAGAGGGAAGCAGGTATGTTTACGGACAGTACATACATACAGTACCTAACCTTTGTAGCAGAGCATGCGTCTGAGAGCAGAAAAAGCCCGCAATAGGCTAGGCTTTGACCTGAACCTAAAAGCCTAACCCTAAAGCCTCATCCAAAGCCGAAGCCTAGTAATGTACATACATACAGTATATAGTATACGTATTTAGTTTGTCACGTTTCTAACAACAGGGCCAAAAAAGACTTGGGAAGAAAGACTAGTTCGTTCCTATATTGAGCGTGCCCCAGGCTCATCAAATTTCAGCAAAAAGTTACCTAAATAAGTACGCATATTTTGTTACATAAATATAGGCCAAACACCAAAAACACAAACCCCCCCCCCCTACTTACTACTATAGGTGTATGCCTATGCCATAGGTCTACTGATTTTACTTTCTCCCGTGGTCGTTTGATTTCAGCAGAAAAGCGGAAACTCCGCAGAAAGAAGCGACAAAACGACGAAGGCGCAACCACCACAGATAGCACCACTGCTGCCACAACTACAGAAGCAGCCACAACTATTGCAACAACCACCGTGGCTTCCACTACTCAAGCTGAAACAACGACAGATGCTCAAGAAACGACCACCGATGCAGGTGCAACAACTACTACTGGTGCAACAGCGACCACAACGTCTGACGACTACAACAGCTACGATGACTACAATGAAGCCACAACTACACAAGCTTCCACTGGAACTGCAGCAAACGCCACTGAATCTTCTGGAGCTAACGGATCAACCACCGCATCGTCAGATTACGAAAGCAGTTACGATGATTATGGTAAAACTTTTGGTGAGCTTGTAAACTTGAGGTTTCATAAATGTTTGACACGATGAATGGTTTTCTTGACTACAGTATAGTACGTAGTACGATTAGGGAAGAAGAAATTAGACCGCGGACAAAGGCCTAATAAAATAAATAAATAAATAATAGATAAATGAATAAATACATAATAAATAAATAAATAAATAAATAAATAAATAAATAAATAAAAATAAAGATATAGGCCCAAATAAATAAACAAACAAATAAATTTATTTCAGGAAATGATTACGATGAATACGCTGGGCTAACTGAGGAAGAAATCGAAGAACAGAAGGCGGCAAAGAAGCAGGAACTAATTGCGGACTGTTTGAAGCAACGAGCGGACAAAGAGGCCTTCAACAGTCAGGATTGGCTCGACTACATTATCATCGATATCGCTTATGCGAACCTGCAGTATACGGAGATTACTCAGGTAATAGACACGTTCCAAATATCCGGGAAGCATCACTACAAATGCTTCTTCAGTAGGGTCCAGTCGGGGATGGAGGGGAGGAGGCAGTTGTTTTTAGTACTGTAATGTTTCGTGTATTGCCCCCTCGAATATAGCCCCCTCCTAATCAGTGCCTATCGTCATTTGTACTCGTATATATAGCCCCATATCAAAGACTGTGAAAAAACGATGAAAACAAAGGTTTTTACAGCTGAAAGCAGCGTTTTGGACATGTTTCTATCCATATGAGTTGATGGCGCATCATTTGGGACAGTTTGGGATGCATTTTGGTTTCCACCCCTCTTCTCCACCTCATCAGACATGGCCAGTCATGGCCAAAAATGATCATTTTTGCGCATGAATAGCTTGTTTTAGACAACTTTAGCCTGAAAACAGGCAAAATAAGTCAGAAAAACGAGTTCAGGGGGCCAAAAAACCTTATTTTGGTCACTAATGTAAAATGCCCTTTTATATAACCCCCTTTTGTATAGCCCCTCTTGAATATAGCCCCCCTATTTGGGGCTTACCAATCATATAGCCCCAGGGGCTATACATGAAACATTACAGTAGATGGACAGACAGACAGGCCAGGTCACTCAGTCACGCGCGGAGGAGAGAATAAACAGTTTTTAGTAGGGGCCGAGGCAGTTGGGCCCTACTGAAGAAGCATTTGTAGTGATGCATCCGGGAAAGTGTTTCAACTGACAGTTACTCTGAAAAGGCGCTTTCGAATATTGGTTATTTTCAGGAAAACGCCATCAGTTTTTCGCAGGTGGTGTCAGATGTGGGTGGCCAGGTTGGCTTGTGGTTAGGATGCAGGTAAGAAAAAAGATTACAATACCATGCCTCTACATGTACCAAGAGCCATATTGATATAAACTCTTGATATGCGGTAACGCGACTGGGTTGGTCGATAGTGACCCCGCGGTATTTAGTGAAAGTTTAAGTTTGGATCGGTATCTGCGGGGTCGTCGACGTCATTTGTTGTCAGTTCTTCTTTTCACTCGCCTTTTCCGCTCCCAGATCGTTGGACAACGTCGACGACCCCGCAGACACCGATACAAACTTTCACTAAATACCGCCGTGTCGCTATCGACCAATCCAATCGCGTTACCGCATATCGTCCATACCGAAACCAAAACTTCTTGCAGTATGATCAGCATGATCAAGATCTTCACCGTGGCCGGTCCTCTATTCTGGGTGGGCCTTAAGGAGCGGCGTCGACGGCGCAACATCAGCATGCAGACCATCAATCCCATGGTCAGCTTCAGTCGGCTAGAGGGCGTCATCAAGGATCTAGCGGGTGTAGAAGACGGTAAGCAGCCAGCGGCCAACCAATCGCCAGAAGCAGAGGGGGAAAACCGACAGGAAAAGACGCCGTCAAAAGTGTCTTTCGAAGACGTCAACAGCGACAAAAAGGACACTAGACTCGTACTGCCGAAGCAACTGTCCGCAATCGGTGAGGAACCCGGGAGTCCGATCGAAAAGGCTAAGACGCCACCCCCACCTGTGAGTCGTAGCTCCGCTTCGCGGCTTAACGGCGACCTGCCTGCGGTTGCAGCATCATCGAGAAAAGTCAGTATTTGAGTGCTTCTATTGATTTTGATATTGATTTTCAATACGGGATATGTGCGAAAATATGTTCTTCAGCAAAATGCGAGGTAGTATATGCTGTATGCTGTAATTGCAAATATTGATTTATACTAAAACGACGTGTCTAGAAGACAGAGCTCAGGTTTCGCCCCGGTACGGTACTATACGTTTTATTATATTACTTAGGCTATGTATTTATACAGGCTCAGATACTGTATTGTATTACAGATTACTTGGTGCACGTACGTATGTAAAAGTGCGTTTGTGTTTGGATTAGTCAATAACTCCAGAAGGATGCGTAGACGAAAAGATGGCGCTACATTTTGCAACAGTACGCACGCGTTATCGACATTATAAGGTACCTACTTTATTTTGTGTAAGCATGCTTCAGTTCCTGTTTCTGTGCTTTGGCGAGCAAATAATAATAATCATTCTTACCTTGCGTTACGAAATAAAATATATTTATTTTATCGTTGTTTTGTTCATAAAATCAAGAACATGTTTTAATTAGCCAGATAAAAGATGAATAAGTACATACTTATTGACAAAGAGAGACGTCGTTTGCTTTGTGTGCCTGTTTCAAAAAAACCCGTCAAATTGGCTAATCAATCATTAATTAAGAGATATCAAGATGTGAGAATGAACTGCCTCGATTTTACACATATTCCTAATCATAAATACGTACTGTATGTTGTTGAATCTTCGTGGATGTGAAATACTTTCCATGGGCACCGCCACTAATTAAAGGGGTTGTGCGGTGAACGATTCTCAAGGTGGAGGTTATTCAAATAAAATTATTCCTCGCCTTCACTATCAAATGGGATCGTTCCGCCGCACATCCCCTTTATTCATACCTTTTGTAGGGAAATGATACGACCAGTTTACAGGTTATTCCTTTACTGATTCGGAGCGAGTACCAAATTGCACGGAGAAGTGCCTTTTTTGAGTTAGAATACATATACAGTAAGATGGGATGTGTTGGGAGGACAAAATTTTAGGACGAGTGAAGATTTTTCCATTGCTGCTATCTGCATACCTACATAGCTAGAATTCGCCAGACGCACAAATAGTGGGACAGAACGTTGGACAAGGCGACAATGCTGCGGATATGTGGGTTTGGGTGGACGAAATTTGGGGACAAATATTATCCCAAGTTCCCAACAACTGTCCTTTTCTCAAAATCAACCATCTTACAGAAGGCGGCGCCATTTATGAGGCGCGAAATAAAAAGATGCCCAGGTCGAGATCCAGTTTGCTTTCCATCCAAGTTTGTAAAATATGCATGCATGTTTTCTCAAAAGTCGTAGCAAAACGTCTTCGTCGCCAAAGAAGTGTACATACCTACGTAGTTCACATGCAAGATACAACGATCTCGTGTGGATATGATGATTGCCTACCGGTTGTCTGTCAGTTAAAGTTGATCGGAAGAAGAGAAGACAAAACGGAAAATCGAGTTTTCGTCGATCGTCTTTTGCACCGCCATCGTTCCCAAGCCGTGTCGGCGAAATCAATTTTTCGGTGTCTAGGCCTACGCCTATCTTAGCCTAGAGAAAAGACCTTCGTCGTTCTTCTTCGACTGGAATAAGTAGCGAAAAAAGTTCAAGACCAGCGCTGCACAACGCGTCGTGCAAAAGTGCAACCTTCCGCTTCCGTTCAACCATCTTTATCACGTGTAAAGACAGCGACTAATACAGTTCAGCAGTCAGCAATGTTTGGTTCCACTGTTAGCCTTGGAAGGGAGTTGTGATTCTCTGCTCGTTTGTGGTTTATCGCTACTTATTTTCTCCACTGGGCTGCATACGACAAGGCCTTGTCAATTTGCGTCAGTCAGTCAACCAAGAGTTGTGCGTAGCGTACAGTAATAAAGCTGTAAACTGTACGGTTTTCACTGGACTGGCTCCGGGCCGCCACACTCGGTTTAAACCGAAATGTCGTGATTCCTGTGGATTTTTATTTGCACGCTGGTTGCTGTACTGACACGAACCTTCTAGCCATGACGGAATCATCAAGAAAAACTTTGGTAAGAATAAGTATGGATGAGAAAAGCAAAAACTTTAGTCAAAAACTCAGTGGTGGTACCGCATTCTGCAACGATAGAGTATTTCGCGTGCATTCTGACTATTCAGTACCGTAGTTGACAGTTGTTGCTAGATTTTTAGTGTATGTATCACAAGAATTTTTTAAAGCGTGTCGTGTCAACGTGTACTACTGTATATACTGTTGGTTATGAATGAATGTACTGAATGTTTCTCTAATAATTGTTGTTGCGTTTCTAGACTTTGCTTTTTCTGTCCGGTGCTATTGCTGCAGTGAGCGGCAGTCCTGTGGGCTTGAGATCTGCATGGGACGCAATCCGCAACGTGTGGTTCCGGTCGCCCTACTCTGAGGACATTCCAGTGCCACAAGTGCCAAAACTTGCGGTGAAGCAGAGCCTTTATTTCAGTAAGCAATAGCCATTCAGTACCAACTGTAAGTTGGTGGTGCGGGGTAATTCGGGTCGGGAAAACATGGGCCAGCCCCTTTCGTTGTCTTTTGTCTCCTGATGGGGAAAGCGCGCAAAGTGTAGGTACACTACAGACACAGTAAAGTCTGGCAACGAAAATTGATCCTTTCAGTTTCTTCCGCGTGTTACGTAGCACACAAACACACTAAAATGGACAGATTTCCTGATTTGCTTTGTAGCCTGTTTCTGCTATTCAAAGAAAAAGCATGACCCGTATACTATTTCACCTAACCCAAATTTCCCCGCATTATCCTATACTTTGTTTTATCAAAAATATATAACTCCTGTATACGTAGACTCTCTAGTCTCTACAAGGGCTTACAGTAGGGTAGTATAATTATTTTTGATTTTATTTTTACCTAAAAAGCTTTTGACAAAAATACTGTAGTCATCTACGTAACATATGTACATTACATACGTACGTAGATCTCATCCGTCAAGGTAAAAGTTGAGCGACTAAGATACAATATAATCTAATGGGAAATTTTTCGTTTGTTCAGTCTTCAGTTGTAAACACGTTCTGAATGTAATTAAATAAAGTTCAGGTAGCAATGCCATTTCCGACGCACAAAGAAAAAAAGCAAAATATATTTATTGTCACAACTTGTATCGGGTTTCAATCGCAGCAAATCTAGAATACGAAACAAACAGAACGGGAACTGAACCTGCTCCAGGGCTTTGAGATAATAACTTTTTGTTTCGGCACAAAGTTGAGAATGATATGTCAACAGTTATTCTTTTCGCATGGGAATCTATTCGGGAAGCAAAAACTAGTAGCAGGGAAAATAATTTATTTTCTTGGGCATCCAAAAATATTTACCGTTTTACATATAGGCCTACACATAATAAATAAATAAGCAAGACAAGATAATCCAGACATTTTGTCCTTATATAGCTGAATATTTTTAGCGCGCGAATTTATCCAATGCGGTGATCAATGGTGTGCGAAGGATCAGAAATGCTACAACGAAACAGTGATCTGTAATCAGTTACTCAGGCCTCATGGACCGCCTTGCTGCGTCACGGAAGGTATGGCAACCCTATCGTTACTCTCCAAGAAAACTTCAGAAAAATTTCTCTTGTACGTTACGTAGATGACATCCAAGATATTCACCAGAAAATCCTTCTTCAAAATCAGCTCAGAATGCAGTGTACCCCTAGAGATGCCGCGATATCAGAATTGTCAGAAAATCGATATTGATATCGATTCTACCATTTGTAAACTAGTCGATATCGAGATCGATATTATAGTTTTGCCCAATTTCGATACGATATCGATATTCTTGTTTGAAAAAAGTTGATATCAAGATAGATATTTCCAAATTTTAGAAATATTCTATATCGATCAGGAAAATTTTCGATCGACATATCGCGGCATCTCTAATCCTGGCACAGTATCTTGATCTATGTAGCTACCCTTTCCCCGTTCTTTTTATTTTTTATGCACCGTGGATCCTGACCGGAAGTTGGCGCCACCGGAAGTGGAAAGCGACGCGCGCCGAAGACGTCGGTTGCAGCAGAGACCGCGGGGTCCGGTACCGACAATAATGGGGTTCGGGGGCTACGGCCCCCCTCCTGCTCCCCCTCAAAAATCCCTCAACGACCGCTGCGCAGAGGAAATTAGGAGGGCCGGCGGCCCCGGCTTCGACTTTGAGAAAGTCCACGCCTCATTGAGAGTGATCGCGAAAATTGCTGAAGCGAAATTCCTCGGAAATATCGAGGTGGGAAGTATGGACGATATGCGGTAACGCGATTGGGTTGGTCGATAGTGACCCCGCGATATTTAGTTAAAGTTTGGATGGGTGCCTGCGGGGTCGTCGACCTGGTTCAATCATCTGGGAGCGGAAAAGGAGCGAGTGAAAGAAGAACTGGCTACAAATAACGTCGACGACCCCGCAGACACCGATCCAAACTTTCACCGCGGGGTCGCTATCGACCAATCCAATCGCGTTACCGCATAGCGCATTTCTTAAATAAACGGCTTTTTCTGACTTGATAAAACTCTCTTAGAATGTTTAGTCATGCAATGAGTTTGTTTGTTCTTTCATGTTGTTGCAGAACATGAAGAAAGACATCGACTACACGAAGCCTGCAGTGGAAGTCAATTTTGAGGATAAGGACTTGAAGGATTCTATAGACACACTAAGCGGATGTTCCGGGTTTCTCTATCAAAGCGACGTTCTACTTCAAGAGGAACAAGCAGACATGATCATAGAGTAAGCAGTGCAGTAGGCCTACGTGCACTTTAAAGCCATTTCAGCAGTTATATCATGCAATTTTCCCGCTTCGCAGAGCCCGTCATTATTAAAATTCTGCATGGCAAAGTATTTTAAGGAGCTTTTCTCCCCATTTTGTAATTTTTTTCAGGAACGCCATAGTTTACGCCGGAGATGTCCTGAAAACTTTGCCTCTCAACGACATTTTCGCAGAAGACGAGGTGTTTCTGCTGAAGAAAAGTCCGGCTCTGAAAGCAGTGTTGGCTCGCCCGCCTGCCCCCTGTCCACCCTACAACCCCTGCCCAATAGACCGGGCGCCCCCAGCTCCCCCGGCGCCTCCGCCCCCGGGTGTCATGGAGCATTTCCAAAGGGTGCCCCGCCACATCACCATAGGCGATTTGGCTGACGCGATTAAGGAGCACAGGAGGAGACAGAAGAGGAAAATTAGCTCAGCGCCGAGCTCTCGATGGGAAATGCCGATTCGCTACCGAATCGACAAAGGAGGTAACGTAGGTGTCTAAAACCGCTAACCTATCTTTACAGCGTTTGGCCAAAGTGAGGTGAATGTTTGTGGGCGTTTCTTTTTAGTCAACGTCGGCATTGTCAAGCAAGGCGTAAAACGATGGGAGGACAACACCTGCATGACGTTCAAGCAGACCACATTGGCGGTTCGAAAGCTGAGAGGAAACTTTTTGAACTTCGTCAAAGGAGATGGGTAAGGGTTAAAGCGGTAAAGCCTGAGATCATACAGCTGTTTCCTTTTTGTCATAAGTCTATGCAGCATACACAAGCGCATATTCGTTCGTTCAGCTGTCACTCAATGGTTGGAAAGAATACAAAAGGTGCCGGACAGGAAGTGTCGCTAGGTCCCGGCTGTGAAAAAGTCGGCACTGTGTCGCACGAAATTGGTAAAAATGTTAGAATTTTTTCGAGTAAATATTGCCAATTTTGTTTTTGTACAAGCGTGATTATTTCAGGCCACGCTATTGGACTTTGGCACGAACATGCACGCCCTGACAGGGACACCTCCGTGAATATTCTGGGCAAAAATATCCCCAAGAAATACCTCGGTCAGTTCCTAGTCCAAGACTTCAAAACCGAGGGCATTCCATACGATTATGGCAGCATAATGCATTATGCCTCCAAGGTTCGAGAAAACCAATCATTCTTTCTGTTAACCCGGTATGTACGTACGTATATCGAATTCGAACATTAATTCTCTTTTGCAGGCGTACGTGAAAGATGACAAGCTCTTTTCAATAAAGGCGGATCTTTTCAAAAACACCATGGGTCAAAGGGAGGAACTGTCTTTTTTGGACATAAAAGTCGCAAACAGGGCCTACTGCTCCGGTAAGAATGCATTACCGAACCGAAAGGAATCGAACCTCACACTTTATCCAGCGCCCACAACAACTAAACCAACACTGCTCGCTGATTTCTAATGAAATCCGAACATCAATGCTTTCTGTTTCCATTTCTTTACGATAGACGTGTGCAAGGGCAACAAATGTAAGAATGGCGGATACCCTGATCCGAAAAACTGTGGTAAATGTCGATGTCCAAGCGGATTAGGAGGCGATTGCTCAGAACCAGAAAAGGGTAGCGGTTGCGGCAAACAGGAATTAAAGGCAGGTGGCGGTTGGGAGGAATTGAAACAGTCGGGAGGCAAAACTTGCAGCTATCTCATCAAGGTACATGGCCTTGGGTAGTCCTATTAGAAAGTCCTAATCGTACATACGAATACGCACAGAACGTAATCTGTACTGTATATTTGAGTTGCGCTTGTGTTCTGTTCGCTGGTCATCAAGTGTTGGGAATATTGGAATATTTTTTCAGTCATCGGGAAAGATAAAGCTAGAGGTGACAGAAACCAAGTTTGCCTGCGCAAAAGTATGCGAGAGCTACGCGGAGGTCAAGTTTCTCAAGACACTCGGAACCACGGGAGCCAGGTACCAAACTGTGATATTGCCGTCGACCTTTCTACGTGTATTAGCTACTTGCGCTGAGAATTTATGGGTGTTCGCGAGCTGAACCATCTCAGTTTTTCCGGTAGCACATTTTTCGATCGATGACACCGCAAGCACGCTCGCGACCACCATAGTTCTTCAGCGCAAGTAGCGAACATATCACTCGATATTGCACCAACACAAGGAACAGCGAATTACTGTACTGTACTTTTCAGATTTTGCTGCAAGCGTAAGAAGGAAGAAATAACCACAGACGGCAACAAAGCTATCATAATTTACAACGGAAAAGCCGGTGGTCACAATATGGTCATAAAATACAAGAAAGCATAAGGCAACATGGGATGATTTGCGTGAGTCTACTGAGATACGTACAAAGCAGATAGGAGCTTGTTGTCATGTTGCAAGTAAGCGTTGCAGGTTCATTGTACATGTACAGAATGTGAAGCTAAATCAATTTTATAAATTCTTTATCATATTGTATAAAGTACAAGTAGGTACGTATACTGTAAGTAAAAGCAGGTAACGAACAAAACACAAGAATATATAATACTTATGTATGTAGCTTATAAATAAGGAATGATGACCTCACATCCAGTACCAAACTGAGCCCTCTTAGAAAAAAACATGCCCCCTGCATAATGTCCATAAAGTAAGCTTGCCCAGCTATTACGTATCACTTTTCATTAACACATCCAGAATACATTAACGCAGAGAAAGAGGTATAAACGTGGAGATACAGAGTATACGTAGGCCTACCTGGGAAAACAAAAGCATGGTCATAGCACAACACTCTATCAGGAGTGCCCATCCCATACTACATGAAAAGAAATGCTAGCTCGTCGTAAACATCCACGCATAACCAAAGTACGTACATAACATAAACATGTATAACATAAACATGTATACAGCACAACCACACCCCATAACAGCAAACGAAGCAATAAAGCGCACCTAAATTTTGCAGGAATGATGATAAACCAGTGAGTTCATACAGTTCATACAAACGACGATACACCTATGTGCATGTACTTATTCTACGTTCCACGGGGAATGAACGACACGGAATAACAAGAAACAAGCCAAATTTGCTCAAAATTGCTTGTAAAAGAAATGAAAGGAAACAAGCTAGCATCATAAACAGGCAACCGTAACAGAAATGCACAGTTGAAGTTGATTCGAAAATGCACAGAACGAGAGAGTATTTTTTTAAGAATATGAGAATTGAATTTAGGCGAGCACACTAAACAGACGAACCTTTGACTTCTACATATTTACATTATCTACTCAATGGACCAGAATGAAAGAGAGCGAAACCTTTGCATAACTTCACAGAAGACGGTCATAGCATAACACTCCAGTAAATTACTAGCTGGCCTAAAACCATACACGCCTGCACATCATGCGCACGCATTGACTGACTCAAGTCTTATAACATGAACACTGCACATAGCACCAAAACACATCCATACACTAATACCCATCGTCGTTTTCCTTGCACTGTAACAACGCCCACTTAACCACTCCCTGCTGCCTGCCTCCTTCCTTTTAACCGAGACACACCTTAGCCTAACCGCTGCTGTGCCGCAAAATAAGGTGGGTATCGGTTAAGTTAACCCTCTCCTTTCCATACCTTAACCCTTCACACGCAACTCACACAGCCGTCGTCTTGCCCGCTATTCCCACTCCCGTCGCCGCTTTCGCCTTACTTTGCACCGACTGTCCGCTCGTATTGTCCTGGTAGTGCGTGGTTGCGGTACTGGCGCCCGGACTTAACCCTTCGCCACCCTCCTTCTTTAACCCTTCCTCCTGCTGCTGATAGGCCTGTTTGCATTGGGCGGAGCAGAAGACGCGGCGGCGTTTGAGGATGAACCGGGCGCCGCTCAGCCCCCGGCGGCAGTGTGCGCAGGCGAAGCAGGCAGCGTCCGCGTGCCAGTGCAACTCCTCCCCGTGACTGATGCGCTTCACGTCCGGCGCGATCTTCGCACCGCACGACTGGCAGACCTAAAGGTTCAAAAGGAGGCTTTGGAGGAATTGGGGCAGATGAGCGCGTGGCGCAGTTGGTAGAGCGACAGGGGAACTGGGATCGAGTCCGGCGCGATCTTCTGACTGCAGGACTGGCAGACCTAAATGTTCAAAAGGAGGTTTTAGAGGAATTGGGGCAGATGAGCGCGTAGCGCAGTTGGTAGAGCGACTACAGTTCGACAGAAAAGGGAAAAGTGGGATCGAGTCCGGCGCCATCTTCTGACCGCAGGACTGGCAGACCTATAATGTTCAATAGGAGCTTTTACAGGAATTGGGGCAGATGAGCGCGTGGCGCAGTTGGTAGAGCGACAACAGCTAGGCAGAAAGGGGAATGTGGGATCGAAATGCAGGGGGCAATGCTTGCTGGGATTCATTTCTCCACGCCCCTTCTAATTTAGTATAAGAAAGTGACCGGAATTACCCCACAGCCGGCTCGAATTACCCCGCGCATACATACATCATGCATAGGGTTCTGGGGGGTAAAACCGGCTATGTGGTAAACCCGGCCATGAAATAAGCTCCTTTCAACTTACCGTTTCA